>JAVTVY010051885.1:0-26328 GCA_036873755.1 Hanleya hanleyi
CAAAATCTGCAGATAAATTAGTAAATAATAGTCCGAAGTGAAATAAAATGCCTTGTATCCACTTTTCTGAAAGGAAAAACAGAAAGTTTGAAGAAAAATGACGAAAACATCAGTTTTCTGATACCTCACATGGCCGCCATCATGGATTTACCCATTATCCTTTGCTCGGAGGGTATGCAAAAACGTTCAAAATGACCCCAATATGACAAACTTAAAAGTTTGCTTTCATCAGAGATAGCAGAAAAATTTGGTAGGAGGGGCCATAATGGCCCTCCAGGCCTGACAGTGTTAAGGCATAGCACCACCTACAGGGTAATCATATTCACTGATTGCTGCTCTGGTCAAACCGTGTGATTGGATAGGACTGTCTTTGCTCTACCGGTTAGTATTTCTTCGTTATTGAATAATATCTGTCTTTAATTGTCTGTTTTGGAATTTATGGAAATGCTACCGTCTTGCATTCAATGCATGCTCATTTAGGCATAGCACCACCTACAGGATAATCATTTTCACCGATTGCTGCGCTGGTCAAAGCGATGCGCTGTGAGAAATCTCTTACAATCGCATAAACTGTCGTAGAAAATATTAGCCAATGTTTGGGGGGAATTTACTTTTGTTGAGGTGTTTAGCTATTTTTTTGAATTTGTAACCCAGTAAAGTACGAATTTGAGTATCGTTACTATTTTGATAACGAGCTACCAGATGGATATTATAAACAATAACAAAACACAATTTTGAATAACGTGACTGTTTCCTGTAACGCCAAATTCTGCTACTCATAGCAGTAACACACATCTGAAATTGATTTTAGGAGTTACTGAAAGCAGTAACGAATAAACAGTTCATCTCCAGGAGTTATCTCCCTTAGCTGAAAGAACCATGACGTGTTTTGGGCCACCTTTTCTACACTTTAACAATGCTACCCCGTCATTCTAGATATGTTGAACCATATGTAAAAATTAATTAAACTTCACTGAAAATGGTTTGATTAAATTAATTAGCCACAATCTCTGAGAAGTTCGAGTAATGAAAAACGGAAAATTGCAGACATACCTTCATTTGTTGTCTAGTTGCGTGAGAACTAAGATAGAGAGGTAATCGGCAAAAACTCATGGAAAACTGGTTTATAATAAACAAAATCGTAAAAATGAATAACCAAGAAGTAATTAAACATTAACAACAACAAACACCAACACGGCCAGATAATTGTTATTGATTTCAGTAACGAAACATTCAAATTAGAATTTTGTGACTAAATTTGGTAACGTTATTGATTTTTGTAGGCCTACTCTCGATGTAATACCCTCTGACTGCATTGAGCCACAATACGCGAAGAGCATGCACATTCCGTCTATATCTATTCTGATCGACACAGGAAGCGTGTATCTGCATCAACCATATGGATTTTTGTCGATAGTCACTGGCTCTATTTTTGAACTACTCAAATTGTGCGAAATTCTGGCAGGCAAAGAGAGCGGTCCGCCATAATATCTCAATTGAGCCATCGATTCCCATGTACCCGTTTGAAAGAATGGAAGTACAAAGAAGAAAATGTACGTTACTGTAAATATCAGCTACTAAAAGGAAAGGAGAATACTCATGGGGTCGCTCTGCTCTACCGGTACTATACTTTTTAGAGGCACCAAAAGTTCGAAACTGTGGACTGATTAATATAGCACAGCGTCAGTAGGCCGATATAAAACGTTCTGCAGCTTGGCTATACGGATACTCTGATTGGGCGATCATGGTATGGCGTCAGTATATCATATTACGTTCTTCTGCTTAATTATGTGAATAATCTGATTAGGTGATTATATCATGACGTCAGTATATATTAGGTTCCTCAGCGTCGTTATGGAGACAATATGACTGGGTGATTAAAAAATGACGTAATTACATATTAAAATTTCCAGCATCGTTATGGGGATAATTATATCAAGACGTCAGTATATGTTGGGTTCCTCGGCATGGTTACGTGGGTAATCTAATTGGATAATTATATATTGACGTCAGTATATATTAGGTTCTTTAGCATCGTTATGTGGATAATCTGATTACGTGATTATAGCTCGACGTCAGTATATATGACGTTCCTCATCATGTCTGTGTGAATAATCTGATTGGGTCAGGGATGATATATTACTTTTATCAGTATGGTTATGGGAGTAATCTGATTGGAGAATTAGATCATGACGTCAGTATATATTAGGTTCCTCGTCATGATTATGCGGATCATCTAATTCTATAATAATATCATGACGTCAGTATATATCAGTTTCTTCAGCATCCTTATGGGGATAATCTGATTGGGTGATTATAGCATGACGTCAGTATATATCACGTTGTTCATCATGGTTATGGGAATAATCTGATTGGGTGATTATAGCATGACGTCAGTATATAGAGGATATCACCTGTTTCTTGACGAATACCATAAATATTTCATCTCGTGGGGTAAGAAAATTGGCATTTTCACTCGTGGCGAAGTGGGGTGAGAAAATTGGTATTTTCACGAGTGGCGAAGGACTGACGCACTGGTTTCTCGTTGACCTCCCTGGTTCCACACGGTGTTTGTCTTTGCACAGAATATTCTCATTTCAAATAAAATCCGCATTCGCCCTTGATTTCGTTCATGTCTACCCAAATAGCACTATTTTGATTTAGCAAAATCGAATGGTTACGATAAGTTATAGCAACATTTAGATTTACCGGTCGTGCGTGGTTGTTGTTGTGTGGAGCTTCGACGGTGGTGAGAGCCTGCAGAGTTATCATTGTGATTTTGCCGATTCTGAATGAATACTCACTGACAAGAGTTCACTGTCGTTGAATTGAGTTGTTTTTCATGTTTTCTCATCAACTTTGGTGCAATATTTTCATGAAATGACCCCAATTTCGAGCCTTCAACTGAGGAATGTGTTTTATTTTCCGCGCTAGTTCGTCTTCAATCTTGCACTCTGCAGCTACGCTGATAAACAGCTTGTATCACTGACGTCCCTACTCTCCTTGTTCCCCCCGCTGATTCACATCGCCAAGTTCGCGCCTCTTGGCCGTAAGGGGGCGCTTTATCTGGTTACCCAATCGCCGTGCCGTAATAGCTCGGAGATAACCAAATTCCTCATACTAACCACGATTGGCTAACTACCTCACCTGATCGAAATTACGTCATGCCTTCATGATGGTGAGATCACTATACTCTCACGTAATGTGGCATCTTCGCAATAACCAAGTCTAACGCTACACGTGTGTAAATGACGGAACGTTAGTGTAGTATTTAAATTGAAAATGTGAAGATGGTAATGTGGAAGCCATGCCCATATTTTGACAGCGACACGCCCTCTAACGGCATCTTTCAAAGGAACTTTTCCCTGTCTTTATTAACAGTCAACATTCAATTCAAATCTGAAACAATTGAACGGTGTTTTTACGTTACCGTTCTAGGCAGCTTGATCTTCCTATATACTCATGACGATTTTCAAGCGTGGTTTTATCAGTGGGATATTAACAACATTTACAGGAATTTATTTGTTTATTATTTGAAGGTATCAGTGAACAAATATTTGAAATAAGTTGACGAACCTTACTAAACAATGGAGGAAGTTATCAAAAAATCTGCTCACTCTTAACTTAGAAATTAACGTAATTAGAGCTGTTTTGCCGTCCGTTTATTGTTAGTTTTGCCGTTAACGACATATGAACGTTTGAAAAGGGAGACAACTCATATTGCCAAGACTCTTCCGTAAGCGTGATATTCATTGGTCATTGGTGGTTGGCCTGTGCAGAGCGCCCCCTTACGGCCAAAAGGCGCGAACTTAGCGATGTGAATCAGCGGGGGGAACAAGGAGAGTAGGGACGTCAGTGATACAAGCTGAATAGTATGAGCGTATCTGCAGCGGGCTGCACTGTCGAACTGCAGTCACGTCGTGCATGTGTTGGTGCACGCGTACGTGACGAGTCGGCCCCATTATCGTCATTGCGGGTATTTCTTATTCATTTAATGCCTATTTGTGTTTTATTTCTTGTCAAAATCTGGTCAACATAAGGCATAATAACATACAAATCTTTCCCAAATATTTAGCTTGTTTTTCTTTGGCGCATAAACCATGTGGATTTTCGGTCAGTTGCCCGGGTGTCCACGGTGACATGTATTCGTGCGCTGTGACGTCATTTTCCATATCTTTTTTTTTTTTTTTCAATTGAACCATCATACCATTTAATGAATTTAGATTATGTATCAATGAGATCAAATCGGTTATACCCAAAGACATGAACTATGTTGTATAGTTTGGCACTACATAGCAGTAACAGACTAGATGTATTTAATTATAATTTCAGAAACTTCTGACGAAGTTGTATTTCAAACTCAAATAAAATATGCAGATTTGCGTATTTACCATATTTATATTTGCTAATGCACATTTTTGCAATCAGAAGGATATGATTAACTCTTTGTAGTTCTCGAACACCAAAAGCATGAGCTATGTTTGTCACATCACAGATTCCAGATAGGATTTGATCAAGAGTTAGATGCACTTGAAGTTTGGTGATAGAGAGTATAGTGCCTTCAACAAATTGCCAGAAATCCCTTATGTGACTGCATTCAAAGAAAAAATGTTCCATATATTCAATTTTGTCACATACTACACATCTGTTGGATTCTTTCCTCCCCATTTTATGTAGGAGAATAGCAGTTGGATAAACATTGTGTAGAATTTTCCATTGCAATGCCTGTAGTCTTGTTTCGGACGTACAAGTGAATGGTAATTTGAAGATATTATTATTTATATTAATTCCACTTTTCCGTTCCCGTTTTGTTTGTAATTTGATTTCTAAATTCTTTTGCTTTCCACTCAAAAATTGTTTTACCACAGAATTGTAGCTCATTTTTAGCATTTTATTCAAATATGCGAGATGGTGACTTTCCCACCCGTTCAGATAACTGTTCAAAACTGATTAATTTATTATCGTAAAATATGTCTTTCATTCGTACTACACCTGCTTTAATCCAACTGTTAAAGCAGATGGGCTTGCCTTTATATCTTATATTAGTATTGTTGAAGAGAACCTGTGTAGGGATATCTTTAATTGCGATTAGAGGGGACTTGTTAGTATCTAGCCATTCAATTAGTACCTTTTTCCAAAATGTTGATCTTATAGCATGTATCTGTACAAAATCTTTACTAGAGACCGAACTTTCGAACACACTAAAGAATTTTCCAAAACGGTTAAAGTGAAAATAAGGTATATTTTTCCAAATTGCTTCTTCACCATATAATAGTTTTGGAACCCAACCTAAATAGAAACTTTTTTGAAGGTCAAAAACATCTATCATCTTTAAACCTCCTTCACTGTAATCACCAATTAATACAGTGCGTTTCACTTTTTCATAAGCTTTTTTGCCATCCCATTTCTTTTTCCACAAAAATCGAAAAACAAGCTGATTTATCTGAGTTAGTGTTTTTTCTGGAATACCAATGGATTGCATAATGTAAGTAAATTGTGATAAAATAAATGTTTTTATGACCTGAATTTTACCCAAAAGTGTCAAATCCCGTTTTGTCCAGTTTGCAATTTTTCTTTGAATATTTTCTATGCGTGAAACCCAATTTTCTTCCAAGTCAATGGCATGCTTATAATTACAAAAGTGTATACCTAATATTTTTAATTTATTATTCCATTTAACACCTCCCGGTTTACTGTTGTTATGTTTCGCTGTACCCAACCACATGGCTTCTGTCCAGAAAAGACAGAAAACTTTTGAATAATTTCTAAAGCCAAGAGTAAGTCTTTCTCATTTTTCAAGAACAGTGAAGTATCATCAGCATATTGTAAGATTTTGATGACATTGTTTTGTAAGGACGGTAATTTTATGCTTTTGATGTCTGTTTGATTTCTGATTTTAATGGCTAATGCAAGCGGAGAAAATGGACAACCTTGCCGAATTCCACTATTGACATCTATTGGTTGTGATAACCAACCATTGTGATTAATTTTACTTATTGTGTTGGACATAAGAGTATTTACCCAATTTAAGAAGGATTGTCCAAAGCCAAACATTGAAAAAGAGCTAATAAGGAAATCCTTGGAGACTGTATCAAATGCTTTTCTGTAGTCTACAGCCATTAATATACCTTGTTCACCAGTTTCAGTCAAGAATTCTGTTATATCGTCGATTGTTCGAAGAATGGTTGAAATATTCCTGCCTTTAATGTAACCAACTTGATTATCATGAATTATATTATTTATTACTAAACGTACTCTGTTTGCAAGGATTTTGGCGAGCAATTTGTAGTCTGTATTTGTTAGAGTTATAGGTCTCCAGTTTGTCAATTCATTTCGTGACAGATCTTTCCCCTTATGTAGTAGCGTTATGATCCCCAATCTTTGAGAGGATGTTAAAGTTCCATTTTGCGCAGACTGATTAAATGAGTTTACTACTAAATGTTTGATATCATTCCAGAAAAATTTGTAAAATTCTGTGGTCAAACCATCAGATCCTGGGGCTGATCCATTCTTCATATTTCTAAGAGATTCTGTTGCTTCTTTTATTTGAACGTCTCCCTCACAAAGCTGTTTTTCATTATCATCTAATTTGGGTATATTCAAATTTTCCATGAATTTATTCATTTCATCCTGTTTTTCTTCAAAATCAACTTTTTTTGTATACAAATCTGAGTAAAACTCGTGTAATGTCTCTACTATTTTGTTGGGGTCATTTGTTAACTGCCCATTTTTATCTATAACTTGAGTCATATTTTTATTATTAGCATGTGCTTTCTCCAAGTTTAGAAAATATTTATTGTTTTTTTCTCCCTGTTCAATCCATTTAATACGCGAGCGATTTTGTGCCCCTTTAGCTTTAGTGATACTATCCAGTTCTAATTCTAATTTCAATTTTGCAACAGTGGCCTTTAAATCCTTACTTTCAGGATTAAGGCTCAGCTGTTTCTCTGCATCTGTCAGGTTTTGTCTAATCCTTAAAGTTTGATTTTTGTTCAACAGGGCTTTTTCTCTGCAATAGTTACTACACCAAGTCTTTATTTCTAATTTACACATTTCCCATTTTAGAGACTCAGAGAAATCTTCAATGTGGCTATTGTTTATATTTTGTATTATTGATTTGATTTCCTTTACAGATGTCTGATCTTCTAATAAAGTATTGTTAAATTTCCAGTATGATGGACCTTTTGTTGTTTGTGTAAATTGGGTTTCTGCTACCACACCTCTGTGATCAGAACCCCCTACTGAGACAATTTCAGAACTAACTAATGAGTTTAGCAATTGGCTGGGCATAAATATATAATCTAGTCTTCTGGCAATAAATGGATTATTCCTAGACCACGTGTACTCTTTGTCAGCTGAATGATATACTCGCCATGTATCAGTTACATCAAGATCAGATACCATTCTACGAAACGCAGCTATTTCATTATTACTATGTGGTTCACCAGATATGACATCAAGTGCATTGTCCATGACCATGTTAAAGTCTCCTAAGAGGCATATATTATTAGTCAGGTTGTCAACTTTGTTTTTTATCACATTTTGTAATTCTAAAAGAAAATCAAACTTTTCATTTAAAGTATTAGGGGAGTATGTATTGACAACAGCTACCATTTGCTCCCGGGTGCGGGCTAGTACAGCCAGTATTCTACTAGATTGATGAATTATTTCAATTTGGATATTCTTAAGTTTGCTGCTAAATAAAATAATTAACCCCTTACTATGATTTGTACCCTGGGCATGAATTAATCTACCTCCCCATTCCTTTTCCCAGTTACCAGCATCTTCGTCTAAAATATAAGCTTCCTGCAGGCAGGCTATGTCAACCTTTTGTTGCTTGCAATACATAAATAATGCTTTCCTCTTATGTTTACTTCTTAGTCCATGATTATTAAAGGTCAAAATTTTTAAGTTATTCAGATCCATGATGTCACTAATTGATCATACTTTTCTAATTAATGAACATTCACAAATTATGTCCAAGAGTCCGAAATCTTTAACTCGTAGACCATTAGACGGTCCAGTTCGTCGTCGAAGATCAGGCCACTATTTTACGGAAAGTCACGTGTCATCACTATCCTCATCCATTTTGCGGGATTTAACAGATGAGTGAAGAACCTCTGTCGGTGTTGCGGGAGACCTTTCTACGAGGGAAAGCAGATTTCTCTCGGAACATTCAACCGATTTTGCTCGACGTGGTGGCATATCATCACAGTGATGATATATTTGATATCATCACACCGTGAAAATTGATAATTTTCACTATCTCATCGCCAAGTATATAATAAATATATATATATGACGTTCCTCTGCATGATTATGGGGATAATCTGATTGGGTGATTATAGCATGATGTCAGTATATATGACGTTCGGTGGCTTTCCACGGTTTCGTAGCAATTCTAATTTCATAATACGATAGACTGTCCGTGCTCTTAATAGCTTATATTTATAATACCATCCTGTTAATCATTATCAACTCTGCAAACGAACATATACGTTTGTCCTGCCTCAGTTATGCCCCTTGGCTGTGCTTAAAAATCAGGACTCATAAACGGAGAGAAAATCTGACCAAAATAAAAACGGACAGGTTGACCCAACCCTTTTCACCTTTTCAAGTTGGCATTGAACCTGGAAACATGTGAAAGAAATTTAGTTGAAATCGCTCTTACAGATTTTTCTGGAAATTAGACCATTTTTCAACTTTTTAAGCTTGTTCGAGATTCCATTTTCTATAACATATTAGTTCTGTGCCTTAAAATAATAGTTCAGTCATGCTGTTTCAGAGAATATATACATCTATGTGATTTGGGTTGAAGATTTTACGACAATTGGTAGCCGAAAAGTGGACCCATAGTCTATTCCTTGCCGAATGGAAGAATCCCTGAGGTGCACCCTTCCTTCCCCATTCTCAAAGAGAGCCGTGTCTACCCGCGGGAGACCAAAGCGACTCTCATGTAAACTGGTGACATTTTTGAATCTCCAATCTCAAAGCGAGGCAGCATGACATCACTCGCTCGACCGGGACTATTCTCCCGCGGGTAGACACGCAAAATGGTACATCTTCAGAAAATTTATTACCTAACCCAAAGATCACAAGATCATTATTGTTTAGCATCATCAGATAAACAAGAATAGTACGATCAGACAACATGCAGGCGAAAATACGGTATAATTGACGTAATTCGTTGTTTTCCGCGGTTCAATGGTTGATCTTCAATGCAGAATCTAGGTCAACTAAATTTATGTCTGCTGCTTCAAACGAGTAGGCCATAAATAAAGTTCAACGTTCAGTTTTATTTTTTAACAACAAAACTTGCATAATGATAGCAACAAAAGTACATATCATAGGGCGTGTGAACAGTACTATGTAGTGAATGAAGAACAGAAATGCTGCAACTGCCTTGCCCTGATCAAGCACATGTCACGTTAAGAACCTGGCATAGGTAATAAATTCCGAAGATGTACCGTCTTGCGGTAGACACGGCTCTCTTTGAGAATGGATCGGAACTGTGCGAACTACTTCCTGTATTAGATAACTCGCTTTCACGGCCAAGTATACATACCGACAATAATTTGTTCGCGATTGATATGCTCCGAAACGGAAAGAGTCATTTTCCAATTATATAGCCCACGTTATGTTTAGCAATTCGCTTCTAACTCGGCGGAGTCAGCAGGTCAATGACAAGCCGGATACAGAGGTGAAAATCATACGCCGCCTACTCACCCCCCAAATTTTGGGGGGACGGATCCCATTTACACGTGAGACTCTTTCTCGCAGTAGGGAGTCTCGCGAGACGAGAATGCTTCCTTCCCATGATTATGGGCATAATCTGATTGGATGATTATAGCACGACGTCAGTATACATAAAATATATATTACGTTCCTCATGATTAGAACTTCAATATATATTACGTTGCTCTGCATAGCTATGGGGATCATCTGATTATAGCATGACGTCATCACAGTTATGGTTATATTTTGATTGGGCTAACATAGCATGACGTCATATATTTCATGTCCCGCGACATGGTGATGGGGATAATCTGACTGAGTGATTATTGCATACCGCCAGGATTTTCTGGTGTCGTTTATCTGGAATTTCTTTTGTTCGATAGATTATTACAATTCAATGATGTACGACCAATTAAAATAACCAAGAATTGCTGGGAAAAGTTGTCATGAAACAAGATATATCAGAGAGCTATGATGAAAATGCTTTGACAACTCGTATATTGGTAATTGGTGAGCTGTGTCGCCGTGACAACTCGTACATTGGGGTTTGGTGAGCTGAAAATGACGGTATTTAACACAAAGGACTAGTCTGTAAGGCACGATGTCGACCCAGCATCAACTTCCCACAATGCCAACATATATCAAAGACCAAAAGGTCTGTATGTCACAGCGGCCATTTTTCAAAATGGCCGCCAAGATCCCATATTAGCATCAGGAATCCTGCACTGTTTCTTCTGCTTGGGGGTTATTTTTTGGGTCGGTTGTCAGAATATTGATGGAAAGTGTCATATCAGACAAATGAAAATTGTCATATGGCCAAGTCGGCCATCTTGGATGTCAACATGGTCGCCATCTGAGGCCTATTTCAGTCAATATTTCAATAAAAATACAATATATCAACATAATTCCTGTCGATACACTGGTATTTTACTGGTTCAGTACGACGATTATTTCACAATAGATACATGTATGGTGTAATAACACCCATCTTGGATTTCCAAAATGGCTGTCAGCATTTTCCAAAATGGCCTCCTGATTTCATTTCGGGCAATTTGGGCACACGTAGCTTTGCATTACTTAGCCGCCCTACTGCGTTACTCTTTGATTTATGAAATCAACATGGTTCCGCAATGCTACATTATTAGGAGACACTAATATTTAATTACTTAATGAACGAAACTAATAATATCGATGAAAATAATTAGCAAAAATTGTCAACCAGATATGTGAAATTGCTCAAAACATTTTCCAAAATGGTCGCCAGATTTTCATGTTGGTCCGCTTTGGCACACATACATTTATGTTATTTATCAACACGTCTGCGTTGCACTTGATTTTTGGAAAGCAGAATGGTTGTACAATGCCCGGGTACCGTAATATTTAATTAAGTAAGGAATGGAAATAATAATATTGATAATGATATTAAGCAAATTATGTAAACACAGTCAACCATATATTGTGAATTTTTCAAAGGATCTTGACTTTTCTCATAAAGCTCTTGTTATTGGTTATCTTATCTCAAAGTTTCTTATGTTTGGTTATTAATACCATTCATCTTTTAAAATGCTATAGCAGGCAAGTCCCTGGCAATAAGTTTCAACTAATCCGGAGCTGTTGTCTTGTCGGCATCATTAAACCTTTTCTCGCTATATGCTTTGATGAGCTCATCAGCGACGATGATTCGCAGACGAATTACATGCAACATTCAATTTCCCGGATTTGGACCACGGTAACGTCGTTGCATTATTGTGTTACGTAAACTAAACGGAGATACTATAACTCAAATTTCCAACACCCAAAATACTTTGTAGAGAATTGGTATAACAAACAGATAAAATATATAATAGATTGACATGAATGGAGAAATTTTAACATTTTCTGAGCAAAAAAAAACAACAAAAAACAAAACAGTATAAAATAAAAGGTGCTTCTTTATACTACAAACGACTGATTAAAAATATACCAACAGATTGGCTAAGAACGATTAAGAAAGAATTTTCAACTATACAGAAGAAAGCACCGATATTTACAATATATTTTCAAATCTTGGCAAGGTAGATGCTTTTATGATATTTAAACAACGAACATATACGCCCTCAAATATCAATGCGAAAATGGGGAGAATATTTTAACGAGGAAAACGGAATAAACTGGGAAACTGTGTATTCGTCCATATTCCATTGTCCATCTGGCCTGGGCGAATTAGGGTATACCGCAGCTGGGAACTAGACTGGTGAAATTTGTCACATTATATCTTTGAGTAAAGCTCTACTAGAAAATGTAAAACATCCAAGATGCCTACCATGATGACGTTACAATGACTGCATTTTCAAAAAAGGCATTTTTTTAGACGATTTGTCGATCAGATTTTTTTGAATTTTTTATTTATGTGTTTTCTTCGCAAAAAACCCAACTGGTTGATAAATTAGTGATTAATAATCTGATATAAAACAAAATAGTTTTTACCCACCGTTCCAAGCAGAAAAGTAATAGTTTTAAAGAAATATGAGAAAAATGTAACTTTTCTGGTACCACACATTGCCGCCATTTTAAATTTTCCCATGATACTCTGCTCGGAGGGCCAAGCAAATAGGCTCAAATGACCCTAATATGATAAACTAAAAAGTCACGGAGGATCAGCTCTCAAGTTTTTGTCCTTCCGCAGAGAGGAGCAAACCAATGGGGCGGAACGCCCCCCGCGCCCCCCCCCACAGGCCAGGTAGGGTTAAGAAAGCTCCAATATAAAGTCTTGCATAGAATAATTTCAACAAACATATCTGTGATTACCGTAAAATTGAGTCAGAAACTCTGAGACATTTGTTTATCGATTGTGCAAAGGTAACAATGCTTTGGCAAGATTTAGAGGATTGGCTCAGAAAAACGGTTAAATTGAAATTAATATCAAGCAATAAAATAATTTTAGGCTGGGGCACAGAGCAATGTTTGCTTAACACATTGATATTATTGACAAAAAGATACATTTTTACAAACAGAAGTCATAGAAACCCTCGTATAAATGCTGTCATCAACATATTTTACCAAAACTATATAGCAGAAAAATATATTGCCACCACTACAATGGATATCAACAAATTTAATAATAGGTGGTGCTTATTTCAAACCTTTTTTGATAGTTATGTAACAGGAAATCAGCGCATATGGAGAACATTGAATGAATGATAGTTCAAAATGCTTCAAATCCTAACAAAATATGGTTGAAATTTGTATACATGAACAAATTATATATACGTATGTGAGTTATTATTTGAAAGTAAATAAACATATTAAAAAAAATATAAAAAAATACTACACGGAGATACGCTTCGAAACATTCGACCATTCTATCGTATGCCCTCTGGTGTCTCTTTTATGTCAGGTGATGTGAGTTCACATTAGTATTCGATCATTCCATCGTATGAAGACGAGAGTTCACATGAGAAGTGTAATTTGCCTTTTCTGTAATACAGTTCGTTCTATCTGACCATGCGTTTCTATCTCTCAGATAAAAGATATATTCACATGATGTGGCCAGGTGTATAACCGTACCTGCAAGACGGCGCAGATGAAGTATATGCAGTTGTAATATTGTATCAAGAGGGGAGAGTGTATATTATGTATTCACAATATTATCTATTATCATATATAGTAATAGTACTAAAGGCATAGACGCCTATCCCTGATGAGAACTTGCATTTTCATCAACTTGAAGACTATCGAGTACGTATGGAGCCCACTGCGGCATAATTATGACTAGTAATTATGTGAATCGGAAAAGTCGATGTTATGAGAATAATCTGATACAAGCTGGTAGTGTAGGCTAAGATGAGAGACTTGTGTTTGAGGAAAGCTTTATTTCCAAACCAAGTTTATAACTTGACTGGCTGAAAAGATTTTGAAAAAATGTTTCCTGTGGTCGACAATTCGAAACCCCAGATAGTCAATAATGCCTTCCAGGGAATACACATTTTACAGTGGATCCATCTTAACCTCGAAGTTTGCGATTGGTCATTGGAATAGATATATAGATATGAACTACGATAAGACTCAGATGACGGCCATCTTGGAATCCAAGGTGGTCGGTATTATACCATAGTTTTTGTGAAATATTCGTCGTGCTATACCCCTAAAATAACAGTGATAATGTATATATATTCCGCGGTTAATGAATTATTGACTGAAATCGACTTCAGATGGCGGCCATCTTGAAATTCAAGATAGCCGTCGAAGTCATATGACTTGTCTAACATTGATATGGGATTTTCTATCAATATTCTGACAAATGACCAGCAAAAAAAAATTACCAAACAGATAAAACAGTGCAGGATTCTAGATGATTATTTGGGCTTCTGGCGGCCATTTTGGCGGACATTTTGAAAAATGATTTTCTATCAATATTCTGACAAATGACCAGCAAAAAAAAATTACCAAACAGATAAAACAGTGCAGGATTCTAGATGATTATTTGGGCTTCTGGCGGCCATTTTGGCGGACATTTTGAAAAATGGCCGCTGTGACCTACATATGTAAAGTTTGAGATGGCTCCATATCTAGAAATGCTCCCCAGGCCACGATGTACCTCTATGACAAATTTCACGCTTTTATGAAAAAAGGCACAATTTTTTTTTCGCATATTGACTGGACTATTATATATATGCGTAACCTTTCATTATAAATTGCATCCTTATGTTATATTTTGATTCATACTGAATTCCACTGCTAAACGAAATAAAAGAACAATCCACCGTTTTTCTTGTAGGCTACAGAAGAAGACGATTGTCCTGTATCCAGGTCTTTTGTAATATCGAGTAAGTATTTCAGCTTCTCGCAAAAAGTGGCTATTTTAGAGGACATATGCTCATGAATAATAGTATTATTTTATCTTACGTCTGTGAGACATTTCGATTGCTCTCAAATGCGATATCAAGCGGGTTTAATTGACTTTCCAGCGGCCTTGCATCGTTATTGGTTATTGACGGAAAAATCGCCCCAAAAATACCAATTTCCAAAATGACATCACTGGGACGTTATCACGGCGACTATCTTGGATTTATTTACATTTCCTGGCAGAGCTTGTCCCAAGGGTATTGTGTGTTTAGTTTCAGCCTTCTAGGTCAAGGGATAAGAAAAATATTTAGGTGGGGGGAATGCCCCCTCCCCCAGACCAGGACAGGTTCCAAATGGTCCATGCCATGATAGGGTTATTCTTTCTGTTGCTCCCCTAGTTTTCTATCACTGACACGGACAGTATACACACTATCCCCATGAGCATGGTCCATTCCCCCAAACACTAGCAATGCCTGAGACTGTTCCGTCCAACAGCGACCAGTAAAATCCACTGGACAAGACGTCATATGACCCCGCAGGTCAATATTCTCAGTGCATATCTAAAAATATCACAAGAACCAAGAATGATCCATGTGGTCATTTGTATATCAGCTACGCTTTCATTGTATGTGTTCATGTGGAAATCATGAATTACAAGCATCTGGTCCGTCATTCATAATTCAGCCGTCGTCAGAGAGAAGCGGTCAACAGTTTTCAATGATCCCGGCAAGACATCAAGATGTTCCAAAAATATCAAATCCGTATCGCTGATCAGCATTTCTTAATCCATATGATATTCGTTGTAAAGTCATCTAGAGAATAATGTATTTCAGTCAAACTTTGATTGTGACTGTTCATATGAGCACCATGATGATCTTGAAGTACATGGGTTCATACGGCCCCTAGCCCCGGGTTAAGAGGAACTAGACACAAGTTACGAAACGTAACGCCATAGATCTTGCACGCTACGGCCCACACGGCCCTTAGCACCGGCTTGAGCGGTATTAGAAACAAATAGCCAAGAGCAATAATGTAATAGCCCTATCAAGTCCTCTGATGAAGAGTGATGAACTATGTTACCGTTAGATAGAACAAACGGCCCAGACGGGGAAACTATTAGTGTATTGCAAGTTCTTATTCAGGACACAAGTCTGTGAAACCCTACGCCGACCAAGTGCTTCATTCTAACGCACAATCACACTGATTTGTACCCCACACGATATTATTCACCTAAATAACACCTTCCTACACTCCCCAAACACGTCTCCCTGGTGAGTGCGCAAGCGCGATGACGCCACAAATCAAATGTCAATGGTCATCCGGAAGTGACCTCGATTTGACGTTCGCAGCCTGACATCCGCATATTCGGCGGTGTATTCATCAGTCGCCCACTCCCTCCCCCACATCCACCCACTATACCCCACATCAATAGAAGGGTTAAGGGATTTTCTAAAAGACCGGTATTCGTTTTGGCGCAAAATTTTTGAGAACGCTGAACATCTTTAATTAAGGTATATATTAATAAATGTATCGAATACAGATTCTGCTCCACTAAATTTGCAGCCCTGCGGAAGTCTTTCAGTGGTCTTAACGCCCGAGGAGGGAGATACCTCACAGTGGACAATGTCTACCAGGTCATGCACCCATTTGGTCTCAACCCTGCCGACGATACCGTCATGGATCTCATCCGGGAAGCGCATTTACAACGTAAGTTTGCATCTTTGCACAGAAGGGCGGAATGATATCAGAGCTAAACACAAACATCTGATCAACCAGTGCCCCAGTGTCCGGTGTACATTACTGCTGACACTTGTCGGTACACATTGGAGTAACGAACATGCCTCGTCATAAAAATGAAACCACAGTTAAAGTGCTTTTGATTTCTTATATTCTAGTATCCAAAAATATACTTTTGTAACACATGATACAATATTAGAATTTTATCTCATGCGATCAGAAGATTTCGACAAAAGCCTACTAAATCGTCCTCAATGTTTTGAAAGAATACTAATTATTTCAGTTTATTTGATAGATAATGTGAAAACAGGTGGGTACTTCATGTGGGGAGCTATTGTCTAAGTCTTTGTGGCAGCTGAAAAGGATCTATCCGTCATTTATGATACGCCAATCCCTTCCAACATGAGGACTACGTGTCGTGAGAATGTGCGGACGATCACCTACATTCAAGCAAGTATTGAAAAGGAGCAAGTATATTGCACGCATACTGTACCCGATTGACGGTATCATACATGACGGACCTACCCTGAAAAGGCACAAGTCTATACATATTGTTGTCCCCAGACTTGGCTATTGTATGCATTGTCTCGTGATTCTCACATGGAGTATGAACCGAAAACAGATACTAGTAGTACGGGGTAACTTAAAAGTTGAACGCCTAGTCGCGAACCGTGAGAGAGAATTGGTCGATATATAAATCCTGAACATAGCGGGACGCTGTTCCGTTGTCCGAGTACCGGCGTGGAGGCTAAGAATGTCCGGTGACTAAGTGTCCGACTCCTATCTTCTAACCCAGCTAGGACATTTTTATCCACATTGGAGACAACTGTCCGTCCTTAGTTGCAATAGAAAAGGATATGAAAAGGGACACTAATCACCAGGACATTCTTATCCATCACACCGGCCCTCGAGGCGCGTCACCTTCGTTGTTTTATAGAGTAAATCGTCCGCACATTCTCACGATAAATGATATTTAACATCGTGAACTTTTATCATTAAAACACCAACACAGATTTGGCATAGATAAATTTGTATTGTCATTAAAAAATATTATCAAATACTCTAACTAAAAGCGCATAGGCCTATTATAGGCGAAAATTACGATAAATGATATTCAACATCGTGAACTTTTATCATCTTGTGAAAAGGGGATCAATATACACACTTTTATTTGTTCTGTATTCTCAATTATCTATAGTCATTAATTCTGACATAGATCTATTAACCCTGTGTTACATGGGAGTCATTGGGAGGACGAGTGTACGGGGGGGGGGAGGGTTAACTCGATTTTGATTTTGAAGAAGACAACGCGCATGCACACCTTGGATATATCATACTCAAGCAATCTCATTCGAGTATCTTGAGACAATTATTCAAACATACTAGTGACATAATAATTACGTCATAAAACCGGAAGTACGGTTTTATATTCAACGCCGTAAATTTGTAAGACTCAAAGTCTAACCATAACTAGCATGGACATAAGAAAATGGAAGCATCTCTAATGAGGGCCTACTGTGGTAATTATACTAATCAGTAGCAGAGAGAGAGAAAGACAAAAACGCAAACCCAAATTATAGTATAAATGAATAACAAAGGGTGACATCTTTACTGCTGAACAAGAGTAATGGTCAAGAGCCTTCGGGGATAGCGGATATCTTAGTCAGGTGAAGCTATCTGATTCTGGAGTTAATACTCTCTAAAAAAGTCTCTAAAAAATTTCACAGCAAAATCACCCCAGGTTATCGATACAAGAAATCCAACTGCCAATTTACCTGTTGAGGGGATGGAAATTACATCCATGTCTCCAACTCTCACAGGTTACATAGCGGAAAACGGAAATACTCTCTCTTCTAGACTTGTGCAAACACCAAGACAACAGGTGAAGGTTAAATGATTAGACATTTTGTAACATATAAGGAGATTTTAGAATTGTGATGGTGGCGGCGGCGGCGGCGGCGGCGGTGGCGATATATGGTTGTTTCCGGTTTAATATAGCTATATAGCTTTTGAAGAGGGAATATCAGTTACACTACTACTATCATGTCACATACATGTACGATATGGTATAAGACCCTCTCCGGATTACACCAAATATGCATATAAAGTCAATCCACGACCAGTCCATGAATTCCTCTGAGACTAAATCGAATTCCTTCACGCAGATCCAGCTATTATCGGTCACAGAGCGATGCATACAATCCATCAGAAATGTGATTTAAACTGAACACAGATGAAACAACACATATACATGTACCAACAAGTTGCAGGCCTTACTGGGAATGGGAATGTATATATGTTACTACGGGGACTCGAAGACTATGTTGAGATCATTCCACAAAGAATTATCTACAGCAATGAGAAATGGCAACCGTTTTTCAAGGGTATGGGCAGTCGAATTCCTGACATAAAGTTTGTGATGGGTATACCCTCAAACCTCGGAGATGACGGCTATTTCGATCCAGCCGTGAGGAACTTGATAATACTCGAGGATATAATGACAGAAGCCAAGCAAGATACGAGAATGAGAGACCTGTTTACCAAAAGATCTCACCATGACGTAGTACCAAACTTATTCGACCAGTGCAAAGCTTCCAGGGATATCGACTTGAATTGTCAGAATATCGTCCTGTTCAATAACCCCATCAACAAACAACATATTACATTATTATGTCGTAATTTTTCCGAGGCCACTTCTATGACATACGGTCATCTCTTCATCGACCTTAAAGCAACTACGTCTGAAAGCGAAAGGCTAAACAAAAATGTAACCGAAAGTGCTACAGTGAAAAATCGTAAACCTAAGGAGATTTAAAAAACTGTACCAGTTCGGGATGGAATACATACACGAACAACTCCACCCTGGTTTAGACGGAGTGGAGATGATGAGCCTCAACGGGGTTAAGGTCAGATCATGAATATAGCTGGAATGGAGAGAGTCCAACCTACCAATACTCGGAAACGTATTATATGTAATGTGTAGAAAGAGATGTTTATCAATTATATAAAGGAAGAATATAGCGAAGATGTTGAAGGCAGGAAACAACAGTATTTGAATCAAGGCTATGATGAAGATGAATCGGCTGAATCGGCCAAGGAAAATTACATATCGGCGATGAAAAAAGTTTACGCCAAAAGTTTTACAATGAAGTAATTAACAGGCAAATCCTGCAACTGATTATATTCATAGTGAAATTTTGAAAACTACGAGGGGTCTACAAATGCTATACAATATTGACGCGGAAGGGTTTATTAGATAAGCTGACTGAAAGAGATAGTACGAGTACCTATGACTATCAGGGAAATGATGATGTTAAGAAGACATGCAGTAATAGTGTCACCAGCATGTTAGAAATAGAAATACTAATGGGCTCTCTTCGTTCCTAACGAGTCTATATCGCCCCGGCGAAGGACGCGTGTTACACTACGCCGACACCGTTAACATCGTCATCATATCTATTTAACGATTCGAGTCAACGAACTTGAAAAGCCGACTGCTTTGTTTGAAATTTGAACATTTGCATATATTTATAAATAAAGTAGATTTGATATGAATGCTTCATGGATGGAAGTGTCTGTTCGTGTACAATATGTTGAAATATCTTATTATCAATTAATAAAACATCTATGACATTATACTTTGAGTTTACGTTCTGTTTGCTTCCTGCTCTGTAGTATGTTTCTCATAGTACGCCATGATTATGTCCATAGTGGTTATGCTTAGAGTTTGGGTCTAAACAATATCTGCGGTGCTGAATATATAAACTTTCTTCCGGTTTGACGACGTCATTATTACGGCACTATTCTGTATAATTAATTGTCTCAAGTTACTGGAATAATATTGTTTGAATATGTTATAGCTACGGTGCGCATGCGCGTTGTGGTCGACTCTGTAAAACAAAAAAGGGCGACGCGCCTCAAGGGCCGGTACGCCGACAAAGGAACAACTGCGGGACGAAGGAATAAATGAAATAGAGGAGACAGGTGTTCTATAACTTTTAAGTGTTCATGTAATATTTCTTCTCGCAGAAACATGAATAGACGTCTATCAGACTGAATGACCATAGATGATTGGAGACTGAATGCGAATAAACAACAACAAATAAATAAATAAATAAAGAACGCGTGTATGTTGATTTCCCTTTTCGCACGGTGCTACTCCTCACAAACAATCGTTCTCGCTCTAGAACATGACTGAATGACCATGAATTATTGAGAATAGAGCACAGCACAGCAAAACAAAAAACAAAACAAAAACGCGTGTATACTGACTTCTCTTTTCAAGCGGTGACGAAAGTTTACGGGGTAAGAAATTTTTTAGGTTAACACTTCGCCAGGTCAACATTTTATGATATGAAGAGTTCACGAGGTTAAATGTTCATGAGGTCAGGAGTTCATGAAGTCAGAAGTTCGTGAGGTCACAATTTCTAGAGGTCAAAAGTTTACGAGTTCGAATGACATCACCTATGCCCTATGCCCTTCCACATTTCACATGTGTCTAGAAGCGGTCAAATTTACACCACTTTTATATGGTATCACAGTCTAAAATTGCTGGAGATATGCTTAAAATATCCGTCTTTTACGCTCGTTGACACACAGTTTATTCATTCTACTGCATCGGTGCTTTTTCACACGTTTCAGTTTTCTTATCATTATAATTATTCTGTCCACCATTGTGGCATTTTTGTGAAGAGAATCTACACAATCCTTCCTAATTTATTCAATTTCATCTTTGCAGCCGACGGCACTATTTGCTTCGAAGATTTTGATAGGGCGATACAGAAGCAGATTGAAGCTATGGATGAACCAATCGATGAATGCGTTAGAAACGCCTTTCGACTGCTGGATTACGACAACAATGGTTACATCACCATCCCAGAGTTATTCCATATGTTCGGTGAAGTAGGAGAAATGATGTCAGACCAGGACTTGTATGACGTCGTCAAATCATGCGATATTGACGGAGATGGAAGATTAGACTTAGAAGGTACATGTATTGCTTTGATGCGTATGAACATCATTAGAAATTCATGCTCCCAACATTTTCTTCATCTTCATACATCCAGTCCATTTCCAGTCATTCGCTTAGAACTGTCTTTGGTACATTAGCTCACCATTTGTTTTCAGATTTCACGGTGTTCATTTTATCAACAAACCAATCAGAACAAGCAAACGGCAGCTATTTAATGTGACATTATCTTCCGTAGCTGGGTCATTTCTACTAAGTTGAAGGAAGGGGTGACGCGATAAATAGGCCCGGCAATTAAAAACTCACTCATATTTTGGCTCCGATTCAAACCCATCAATGACGTCTGTGACCTATTTACGAATTTACAACTCCAACCAATACAAAAATTGGTGCTCTGATAAACCGGGTAATTCGAAGGGAATGAAATAGACCAGAAGTAGAATTTGTGTACGAAGATGTTTCATCAGGATGAAAACAGACATTATGAACTATTCTATGAAATGAAGAGATAAATTAACCATCATTGTGATTCGCATCCATATGATGGCCGAGAGGGGCCATCGCGTCTTTCATTTCTAATTTAACGCGATGGAGCGATGGAGCTATGCGATGGAACGATGGAGCTATGCGATGCGCGATGGAGCTATGCGATGGAGTGATGGAGCTATGCGATAAAAAGTCGCGCTATGCGATGCGGCTATGCGATGGAGCTATGCGATGCGCGATGGAGCTATGCGATGGAGCGATTGAGCTATGCGATGGAGCGATGGGGCTATGCGATAAAAAGTCGCGCTATGCGATGCGCGATGAGGCTATGCGATGGAGCTATGCGATGCGCGATGGAGCTATGCGATGGAGCGATGGAGCTATGCGATGGGGCTATGCGATGGAGCTATGCGATGGAGCTATGCGATGGAGCGATGGAGCTATGCGATGGAGCGATGGAGCGATGGAGCTATGCGATGGAGCTATGCGATGGAGCGATGAAGCGATGGAGCTATGCGATGGGCTATGCGATGGAGCTATGCGATGGAGCTATGCGATGGAGCGATGGAGCTATGCGATGGAGCGATGAAGCGATGGAGCTATGCGATGGGCTATGCGATGGAGCTATGCGATGGAGCGATGGGCTATGCGATGGAGCTATGCGATGGAGCGATGAAGCGATGGAGCTATGCGATGGGGCTATGCGATGGAGCTATGCGATGGAGCTATGCGATGGGGCTATGCGATGGAGCTATGCGATGGAGCTATGCGATGGGGCTATGCGATGGGCTATGCGATGAAAAGTCATTGCGCATGTTCGTGAAAAAACGAGGCTGATTTGGACGCCATTATTCAACATTCAACGAGGAAGTAAAGCTCTATTTGTTGTGCCTGTGTTGGTGTTTCTCACAAGTTTTATTTTAAATATTCGCCGTCAAACAGATGATGATTTTCGGATGTACCGGTGTATATATAATTTAAATATTAACTATATACATGAACGTCACAGGACCTACGAAGTAGGGTAGGCATTAGGACTCCGACGCGAACTGAGTTCTTGGAAATCTCCACCCCCAGTTGAAATCCTGCCTATATTAAAGATGGGCACTGCCCAAGTCAGAATCAGCAGTGATTTTCATCAAAAATCACCAGAAATTTTCATCAAAAGTAGGTCAGCTCAGAACGTGTTGGTAACAGTCCCCTAATGCACCTTCATGCCGAAAATCAAGGTTCTAATGTCAACGGTTCTCCTTATTTTGCCGACGAAAGTATTCGGATGGACTGACTGACTGACTGACTCATTACCGGACAATTGGCAATCTGTAGCCTATTTCGTAGGAATAATTTCAATCAAAAGGTATATTAAGCTTTGACCATGTCAAGAACACAGATATTTTATATTTGTTGGGGAGCCGATCACAGAGCCAGATTTTGAATGTGACTGAGCAAGGATGATGCTTATTGGAAAGTAAAATCTGCATTCAATATATAGATATAATACCGTAAAGGTTTATTTCTGCTTTTGCTTTAGTCTAGCGGTTTTTCCGCTGCCTTGTTTTTTTTGTGTCGTGTTTGTTCGTTTTTGTTTTCTTCTTTTTTTCCGCTGGAATATTGGGGAGGGGGGAGCGCATTGCCCTCCGCTACCCCCTCTTCCGCCTTCCCTGCCTCGCCTACCGTGACGCTGTTTCGCAGTCAACTCAATAACGAAAGGAGGAGAAAGAGAAGGGCTAAAAATTGGCAGTTACCGGTCAAGCAGAATTATAGGCATATACAACCCAAACAGAAGAATGGGCTGTTGAAAACTGCATCATGCCATAAATAAATACATTCATGCTGCTATCTATGGAAGACGGATGCGGCCATCGTAATGGCGTATTGTCGCCCTCTGAATCGGAGAAAACTTAAGCTTACTATACAGGGTGCCAATGGCCGACAGAGGAAACCAAAATGCGCCATTGCGACAATACGCCAAAGCTACCGTTATCGTGTATGTATTTAAAACTGTACAGGTAATAATTAACCAGTTATTTAATGATAAAACGAAATGGTTATTTTGACGGAGGGACCTTAGTAGTATAGTCACCGCATATAGACTCCCATTTTGCCGGGGGAGATAACTCTTTGGGGCGCCAGGGGGCGTTATTGGGGCGGGTTGTGGAGGTCAAGTGCACTATAGTTCCGACAGGTGGCGCCACCAGGTCACATGACTTTTGATCTCGAATTTCCGCGTTGATGCGGTCTGGCGGTGATGCGATCAAAAAAGCTGCGAAAGTAGTACCATGTCAACCAAGTGACTCCAATGTTAATGTATACGGGGAATGCCTAAAAAGAGTATGGGAATAGACGTTTTGAGACCGAGGTGGACCCCTAGTGGCCGATTGGGTCGAGTGAGGTGTCAAAGTGAAGCCCTCCTCCAGGGCTATCAAGTCATGGGTGGTTGCATGTAAAAGTTTCTCCAGAAAAAATATATAAAAAGCGAAACACTGACTTTACCCCTACAATAGGGGAAAACCACTATCGATCCTATTCAAAAGAGCTAATATCGGTTTCCGAGCTTATCGGGGCCTGCCTATCAAGTCATGGGTGGGTACATGTTTTCACAGAAAAAAAAAATAAAAAGCGAAACACGGACTTTACCCCTACAATAGGGGAAAACCACTATCAACCCTATTCAAAAGAGCTAATATCGGTTTCCGAGCTTATCGGGGCCTCCTCCAGGGCTATCAAGTCATGGGTGGTTGCATGTAAAAGTTTCTCCAGAAAAAATATATAAAAAGCGAAACACTGACTTTACCCCTACAATAGGGGAAAACCACTATCGATCCTATTCAAAAGAGCTAATATCGGTTTCCGAGCTTATCGGGGCCTGCCTATCAAGTCATGGGTGGGTACATGTTTTCACAGAAAAAAAAATATAAAAAGCGAAACACGGACTTTACCTCTACAATAGGGGCCTGATTCGCACATTTGCATCTATAGGGGAAAATGCCTGTATGGGGTATGGGGGGGGTCATTTTTGGTGGGGGGGGAGGGGATTTTACTATGGGTTGTTTGGTCTTGTTTTCTTCGTCTCGCCACGAAAAACACGATGGGAGGGGTCTCCTAGTTAAGCGGTGAAATTTTCCGAAAAGTTCACGGAGGTCGGGATAGGCCCATAGGCCCATAGGCCCATACTGGCTCAGGGGGATAGGTCCATATTGGGAAATTCACACATGTTCATTGCGATATGCGTTGTTTGGTCTTGTTTTTCTCGTCTCGCCACGCAGAACACGATGGGAGGGGTCTCGAAGTTAAGCGGTGAATTATTTTGAAAACGTCACTGTGCGCATGCGTAGTGGGTAAATAGCGACGGGTGGACGTTTTGGGGTTTAGGTGAGCCCCTAGTGGTCCCATGGTGTCGTATGAGGTCTTATTTTGAAGCTCTCTTGGAGGAGCATCCGACTGGGCTAACGTATCGTCCGTTTTCAATATTCTGCACATGCGCAGTCTGGCCGTAGTATAGAAAGCAGACATTTTGGGGGTGCGTTGGGGTGTGTTTGGGGTAGAGATGGCACACTATTGGGTCCAAATGGGCCGTGGGAGGTGTCAAAGTTAAGTTTTTGTGAGGTAGAGTCAGAATGGCGTGTTTTTTATGGCAAGTTGCGTCAATCTGCGCATGCGCAGTTGGGTATAGTAAGTAAAGTGGTCATTTTGGGGGTGCGTGGGGGTGTGTTTGGGATAGAGATGTTCTGCGCATGAGCAGTCTGGCCGTAGTATAGAAAGCAGACAGTTTGGGGGGGCGTAGGGGTGTGTTTAGGGTAGAGATGGCACACTATTGGTCCGAATGTGTCGTAGGAGGTGTCATCTTGTGGCCCTCGTGGTGCAGACCCCGATTTGAGGGATGTCCATGTCATCTGTGACGTCATCGGTGACGTCATCAGTACGAGTAGTAGCCAAAGTGGACAGTTTGGGGTGCGAAGGAAGGTATTTGGTGTAGAGATGGACCATCCATATCTGTCATGCATTATACCATATCTTTGCTGTATTATACCATATCTGTCCTGAATTATACCATATCTGTGCTGTATTATACCATATCTATCCTGTATTGTACCATATATGTCCTGTATTATAAAATATATGTCCTGAATTATACCATATCTGTCCTGTATGTATTATACAATGATGAGGGACACGTGTTCATTCATATATCTACAGACACCACCACCACCACCACCGAGCGTTGACGCCCGTCAACGCCCGGTGGTGGTGGTAACTCCCGTGGGGCGGAGCTCGGCAATTTTACATCCGGAACCTTGTCAACATCCGGATTTCCCAGTGGGTTTTTCTCCTCGTTCCTCCGTCTTCCATGCGGGTACTGTGGGTTTACATCCAAGTCTTCAACTTACATCCGGGGTTTTCCATGTTCACTCTCACGTGACCGGAACCGGAAGTTGTCATAAGACAGATGGCGCCCTGCCGGAATAAGTAGGACAATATCGGGGCGCCACCTGTCTTGTGACAACTTCCGGTTCCGGTCACGTGACAGTAAAATTGAAAAAAACCTGGATGTAAGATGAGGACCCGGATGTAAAACC
>JAVTVY010051886.1:0-26975 GCA_036873755.1 Hanleya hanleyi
GAAACTTCCCACGTCGATGCGTTGAAGCGTTTGACACCCACACTTGCGTTGAAGCGTTTTTGACGCTGAACGTTGACGAGCATCTGAACGCTCCAACGATCCAGGTCCCAAAAATAGAGAATGAAGATTGGACCTGAAGCGTTGAAGCATTCAGACGTCTGACATCAAACGTGGCGATTGTGTGCTTGTTTGAAATGGTGGTATACGGGCCGCATACTTACTCTTATTGGCATTAAATCTTTGTTGGTATCTTTATAAATACTATATTTCAAATCAATAGCAAATAGCGGTTGTCTGCATGAATGCTGTTCGCTTTTGTAGCGCTCTAAACATCTATTTTTAGAAATGAGAAAATCTAAGACTGCGTTCTGATTGGCTCAGGCCTCAAGGCCAATAACCATTGAGAACAGCGGGATGCCACATATCCAGACTTGTCTGGTGCATCTTCACAAGTCCAGGTAAATCGTGAATCCCCGCACATAGACTGCAGTACTCTCTGTTAATTCAAGATATTAACAGACAGTGATAGTGTACTGTTCCAGCTGTCTCCCCTTCAGAGATTCCGCCATTTCAAACTAAGACGAGCATTTTCATTGGATCACTATTTATAGGAGCCACCCCAATCTTCATACACAACCACGTGACTGTCTCAGTTGACCGATGACATGGCGCGGCATCGTTTTCGATTTCAAAATCTGGCGTATAACTGGGAAAATGTTGTTGTTGCTGCATCAGCCTATCATTGGCCCTCCGTAGAAGGGTCCAATACTATAGGCTATCCCCGCACAGGGTTTACTTGGACATTTTTGGTGATTCGAGTGAGTTCTTGAGTCGTTGCCTCAATCTCGAGCATTTCATCCCCGAGGTTATTTTGAATTAGCATGTCGGTATCCCAAGCCGGCGGTTTTTCCCTTGACTCTCGATGTCGATTTCAGCCTGACATCAAAGTTATGCCAGCGATGTCACATCTCAAACCGTCCAGCTAGTGGATTGGAGTAATGAGCTAGCTGAACCTGTTGAATAATTGGTTTGATTTAGAGGATACCCCTTGATCTTTTTTTATCCAGAACTATCGTGTGCAACCATGCAACCAAGGCAATGTATAGATACCCTAACAAATCGATCAATACACTGGCTCCCGAGGATGGCCTGGTGGGCCACATGCCTCTCACGCTCCACACCTCTCATACGACACGATTTGCATTTTCTATTCTACTCGTCGTACCGGAAGTGACATGATAACCCGTCCACATGAGAACTTAACATAGATACGTCAAAGTTAAAATCAAAAAACGAAAAACGGACAAGTCGAGGCAATTTTCAATATTTGATTTTCATTTTTGCGTGAAGCAAAACGAAAAACGAAAATTGAAAATTGACTGTCAAATATCAATTTTCGTTTTTGTTTTTGTTTCTGCAATCCCAGAATCAAAAATTGAAAATTGACGGTCAAATTTCAATTTTTGATTTTAAGATCACGAAAACAAAAAACGAAAATTGAAAGTTGACGGTCAATTTTCAATTTTTGATTTTGAGAAACCAAAAACAAAAAACGAAAATTGAAAATTGACGGTCAAATTTCAATTTTTGATTTTGAGAACACAAAACAAAAAACGAAAATTGAAAATTGACGGTCAATTTTCAATTTTTGATTTTGAGAACACAAAAACAAAAAAACGAAAATTGAATTGTGCAAGGTTACACGGACCTATTTGCCGTTACAATGAGATTGTTATTGAGAAAAAATCGGTTATGTTTAATGTAGAACAGAAAGGATTGTTTCCTTTTGTGAATCGTCAACATGAGTATATGCTGGTTTATGTTTGAATTTGAATTTGAATTGAATTGTTTTATTCACCAACCGATAATTTGATAACAAATAAACACATGATGTAATGATAATATACACAGATGTCGATAAAGAAGAAGAATATGGTGATCGGCGGGAGAAAAGCCCAGGGGGCAATAAGTATTGACACAAAAGAGGCATGTTGTACATACACATATGCTACTTTTATTAGCGTTCTGAACGTGGCATTATGAATTAGAGTGTAAACAAAACGTGATACTGCATCGACAATTATATGAGACGGTGAGAAAGAAGTGTCCCTTCATGGAAAAACATTGGCATATATCAATCACAGAGGCTCGTTACCGTTGTTAATTGGTTAAATAGGTTGATTATAGGGAGGGGGCAAGGTCGGTAATTACTGACCTCGACGCCCCTCCCCCCCATAATCAACCTATTTAACCAATTAAGAACGGTAACGAGTCCCTGAGATACCAATCACATCTATCGCATCACTCCTGTGATGTACTTCCTACTTTCTCGTTATGCAATATGGCAATGGCGTATGGAGAAAAAAGATATGGGTTATATTGTCACGTCACACTATTTTCGTCCGCACTGAAAGTCATTGCTGAAGATGGTACGGCCAGTTGTTTTTTCTGTAAATAAGTATTCCGATCTGTGACCAGATGCCATGGGAAGAATCTGAACTTGTTCTGTGTCATTCTTCTGACATTGTGCTTGAACTGGTCCAACCATTTGAAGGATTGCTCAGCACACTGAGTATTCACACCATGTATTTCGGAAAACTTCATCAGTTTTGGATGAAATCGACAAAGTGGATTATTTTCCAGCGGCATGCACGTTTTCTTTTTATGTTTCACACAGTGAAATAAATCAACGAGGTACTGTCGGCCTTGCAGAAGTATATCCGCTCACGGGTTCCCATGTTTGGACAAGTTTTCTAAGAAAGGGACAAATTCGCAAGCCCTATCATATCCAATATATCGCACACGATTTCTGTCTTCGATGCATGTTCGCAAAAGGAAGGCAAACATTTGTGAACAAGATTCGCAAGTATACATCTCAGTGAAGGCAACAATAATGCCACATGGACGGACCATTGAAATAATCCCTGCAGTTTCCCTTGTCTTTGCATCCAACTAGAACACTGTCGTCTTCGTTTGTCGGCAAATTTTGAGAGTACTCTACAATACGTGTAGAGACACACCGGAATCCATTCAGTTGTATGGTCAATACAATTTTCTCTCCAACCGTTACATCAGTATCGTCTTTTCTTTTCCTACTTGGTAAATCTGCATGCCCTTTGCAATATTCAGAGGGCTTCGCGTGTTTGCCACCAGTGAGAGGAGAGTTCGGGCAACACTGGATAACTCTAGGCATGTTCTTTGCCAATTTGATGTTTTGGAAAGGAGCTGCACACATAGGGCGACGAACCTTTTCATTCCCGTCTATGGAAACGTATCCTTCTTTGCAGCCCTTGATTGCACATTCGTGCTTCATCCACTGTAGGAAACAGAAATAATAGTGTATTTGTTAGACATGCACATTAGCGTGACATTGTATATGTTGACGTACAAGTTCATCGTTGCAGGTAATTTTATATATGACATAACATTCGATGACACAATATTGACATGCGATAAGACCGGTTAATTGTAATGTTACGGCAGCGACTTGGGGGGTTATAAGAATATAATACGCATAATAGAAATAACAAATAACCGGTAAGAATTATGTACATGTATTTTTTCTTCCAATTATGGCAGTTGACAATTGCTTCAGGATAAGTGTTATTGGCTTGTGTATATGCATGCATTATAAAACTTGATACGGGAACATGAGGTTTACTGTCGATATTAACATGGTTGGAGGCCGGTCAGCTCAGCGTCTGAGAGATGAAGTAGGTAGGTGTCAGCATGACCATGTAGGGAAATCCCGGCGGAGACCGTGTCCCATTTACCCGTGAAGCGACACACGCCTCGTAAGCACAATTTTATGGCGCGGCGGGAACACCAACGCAACTTCTGTTTCGTGGATTTTATGGCTATCTGTGGAAATGGAGAATTGGCGAAACGAGTGTTTCAATATTTTTCTTAGTAACACAACATATTTAAATCCAAATGAATGTTATTCAAGTGGAATAGCTGCGACATAGCTGCGACAAAGATGACAAGAGAGAGATTACCCCATGTTTACTTTATGAATACGTGGGAGGTATATGAACTGAACAGATTAGGAAACAATTTCGTGAATTATCATTTCTACACTGGCAGATGTTCCGGGAAAAGACAAGAATTCGGACCGTATTTCCATTTCTTCTGCGTTTTACTATCCTCAAACACCTCGGATAATGTTTTGATGGTAAAATGTGCATTTAACAGAAACATATGTCGATTTAGAGATAATATGAGCAACAGCAATAAGACGACTGTTTTGTGGAAGCTCTTAGACGTAAATTTTGAAGACGATATGTGAGAAAGTTTAAACAGAAACAGAGTTTGAATGACGTGCATGTATGTACAGGTGACATGCAAAAGACTGACTGTGATAAATATCACCCGTATAACATACACGGTAAGTAATAGAATTTAGCATAATTCCATTAATTGTGCATACCCCTGTTTTATGGATTACCGTACCTTATTTGAAGACTTCGTAAGTATTATGTCCATGGCCACTTCACATATTTGTTCTATGTTTCTTCTACAGCCAACTGAGTCATAGTTGAAGTCGACGGTGTTGACAGTACCTTCTTCCACAAAGAACTGTAAGAGATTAAATATAAACCAGCCATCTTCTAGACGTTGATGTTCCAAAGTTGTGGAATCGTTCTTTCGCGAGAAAGCTGAGAGCTGTTCGTCAGCAGCCAGAATTTGTTGTTCATGAAAACTATTGTAGACGAGAGTACATGTTTCGAAATTCATGCAACCTTTGGCAATTTCCTGGTGAACACGCTTGAGATAAGTCAGTTCAAAAACAGTTTGAAACGATGTTGAGATATACTGTCCCTGTAGACAATTTTCGTAGTAAACTCGCACTGTATTTTCTGTCATATTCCTCTGATAAAATGAGTGGTAGTATGTAATGGAACAGTTATCACACGCGCTGTTGTAAGCTGCCGCTACTGTTGGTCCTGTATCGGTGTAAACGAAGGGCATTGAACACCTTGACCTGATCTGCGTCTTCCCTCCACACTCCATACAGTCTACGTTAGGTGGCAATAGTATAACTGGCTTGTGTCCATTTGATGAGGCGTCATACAAATTTTCGCTATATGTGTCGCATATTAATAGCTGTGGGTGATCTTTTTTTGCCAGTCTAGAAAGCTGTTTGCAGTGCTCGGATGATCTGTCAAATGTAACACTGTTTTTAGATTTGCCAAGAAGGAATTTCAATTGAGAAAGATCATCAAAGTTGTCAAGACACCTGTTAACAAATTCCGATATCAAACTCCACCGTTTTGGTACACGTTCTTGATAGTGACGGGAGTGCAAATGCCAAAGCATTAACCTCCAAATGTGATATAAGAAAACCTTTCATGTTTCAGGTTGCTGTAGTCGAAAGCGGACATAAACACAAGAAAGACAGTTGTATATCAGCTGTCAGGCACTAGCCATATACATTAACTCCCGAGATTGTGTGGTCAATTTATGAGATGATAAAACTGTCATAAAATTGATTGGCGCTGTTAAGTAATGTACAGTATATTTGATGTTAGCCGCGGGGAAATGTTACATAACGTGTTTTGGTCGTCTTTGAATTATTGTAGGTCAAATAAGTTAGCTGGTCAGCGTATCACCCCTGATAAACCCTCTGCTGAGACAAAGGGGCGCCGCTATAGCATGCCGATTGGTCCTTGTTTATATACCCGTTAACAGAATAGAGAGTATAAGGTGTATGAAGACCGTCTTGGCTCATTTAGTGACAACGACTTCATTTGCGACGTTTGTATTACAGAGATGACACCGTTAATATGAGGGTTATCATTGTCTTGACACTTTAATTTCTTGCTATTGCTGTTGCTGAAGAGAAGAAAATGCAGGCCGCACTGAAAAACCTGAAGAGTACCCGCATTGGAGTAACAAGAACAATGGTAAAAGAGCGACAAAGTGCGGCTCATGACATTAAACCGGACTGGGACAAGGTAACGACACCGGCCGTGTTACATGTGATACGGACATTGTGTTCAAGCATTGGATGTCCCGAGGAATTTATATTTTTCCCTCTTCTGACTGCGACTGCTGCTATGCTTGGACCAGACACAAGTATAGATATGAACTCGACTTGGTCAGAACCAGCAGTTGTGTGGACAATTGTTGCCGGAAGAAAAGGGGAGAAAAAGTCTGCTGCCATGCGACTTATTTCGAACGCGGTACGGAAAACAGAAGAGAAAATGCAAGAACGGTTTTTGCAAAACACTCCCGTGTATTTACCGAAGGACGGTGGGTATTTATCAGACGAAGCAGTGGAAGCTCTTCCCGTGATGGCGATGACAAACTCGCAATTTACATTCAGTAAATTGCACGAACAAATGGCCAAGAACAATGGGGAATGTCTGATGTTATATGACGAGATTGCGGCATTATACGAACAACTGGACCACCAAGCCGGGGGATCGCAGTGTGACAGGAAAATTATGTTGAGCTTGTATGGGGGAGATACGTGGTCACGTGCCAGTAAATCAAGTGGTACTTGTAAAGTGGAAAAGACGCACTTTAATTACACAGGTATTTATTTCCTAATAATATCATTGTTAAATGGGAAGTATGGATTTGTCGGTTTACAATGCATAGAAGAATAAACGAAACATACAATGAATACGCACTGTACTGCTATCCTTAAAATGAGACTTCAATTGTATAAGGAAATTATTATTGTTATCATTGCAGGATTCATGCAGTCGACTATAGCTATTGCGATGCTGTCGATGGATGACTTCGACGGCTTCAATGACAGGCATATAGCGACCGTCTGCCCGGAAAGGAAAAAGGTCTATTTTGAAAATCTGGCCCCTATTCCGGAGAGTACTGTTCGACTGGCAGATATACTGATGGTGTTAGGAAACGGGCACGAAGAGAAGAAAAGATACAAACTGGACACCGAAGCGGAAACCGTTTTTCGGGAACAGTATAATTACCTGGAGGATAAAATGGAAGAGGTGAGAAAAATAAATTATCGTATAATTAAGGTATGTGACTGTGAATAGTGTAAGTATATGTGCAATATATTTTGTCATCTTCACGAAAATATAGTTGCAGAATAACGAAAAGCAGTGAGACAATATATTGAACCTGTTCATTTTTAACCACCTTACTATGAAAGTTTGCTTAAGACATACATCACCTCAAACGTGGATTGCAGACATTGTATTGACAATATATTCCTGGGGTTGTGAAAGCACAGTATATTTAAAAGACTTGGATGGATGGATGGATGTACTTGGGCACTCCATCGCACCGCGATGGGCACAAGTCGTGCGAACACGCCGTGCAACCCGTTTCCCCCAACCCGCCCTACACATGATCCCTCTTAACAGTGTCACATAGACAATGTTTAATCCCCACATTCCTATTAAACAATATACATTCTCTTAATTCCCATAACTACAGACGTATCACATAATATTTCCATCTGTCAAGCCCCCTCATTCTCTCTTAATTCCCGGATCGATTCTTAGTGGCAACTTAATTATCACACTGGACACTCATAATTAAATCTCCCAATAGCCACACATCCTCCCCATTCACTCAACATTTAATATTTCACTTAACACAGAAGTTTCTACGTATGATCGTGCCATGCGTTCGGATGATGCAATAGATGCCGAGATCACTCCATGACATCAATGGTCAGAATTTTGTCGCCGACAGATAAAACTAATAAGCCCCTTGATTATTTTATGACCGCTTATCTTATCACATGGTGGGCTGACTGACCAGCTTATAGTAGGTCCCATGCAAGAACCGATAATGTGTTAAGATTGGATCAAGATTGTAAGCCTATACACTGTGCTGTACTGATAACTTTTATTTTCACACATACTCTATTTTCTAAGTGCATGAATGAAGTGTACGACAAAGTTATTATCATAAAATAATATTTCTATTTCAGTACAACGACGACGAAGATCATCGTGGCGTGCTGTCGAAGGCGCAAGGCCAAACTGCCAGACTAGCCTTGGTGTTGCATTGCCTGAACAAGGCAGTCATTCACCCAACAGAAAGGCCTCAGATCGCGTTTGTCTGCCCAAGCCTGATAGGAAGAGATGTGATGATTTCTGCAGTGGAGCTAATGAATTTCTGTATTAAGCAGAAATTTGCTCTAATGTCCGCACCGTCTGTTACGGCAATAAACAACAGCTCACAGGCGGAAGAAGATGCTTATGGTTTTGAACGCGTTTGGGAGGTGAATCCGCGCAACGTGAAATCTATCTTAGAGCACGGGAAAGAAGAATTCACCGCAAGTTACGTGTGTCAACGGCGTCTATTGCCACCCGTAAATCCGGGCCCGTCTGGGAATAAATACCCGGCAGCAGCCGCTAAAGCCTATCTACATAGCCTGGCCGAGGCTGGGCTGGTGGATATTGTGCCAGTGGACCGATCCACGAGTAACAAGCGTGCCACAACCCTCAACTTCAGAAAGCGAAAATTTGAAGACTTGGATCAAAGCGCAAGAGACATTTTGCAGAAAATTAACGTCACCGAACAAGAATTCAGCAAAAAGAAAAGTGACTTTTGATTGAAGGAATTAGTGCAAAAGAGTGACATGTAACTTTCCACTATGTGGACGGTGGTATTACGGTGTAATGTCAAAATATGGGCTCTCTATATATAACCCCATGCTTTATACAAAAGTAAAAGGTCTGAAACGCGCTTTGGGTGAGAGAAGAAATAACGGACGGTTTACCTGCAAACAAAATACATCAGCATATTCTACAATTGTCACTCTATATATTCGTGTCGTCAAATTAGTAAATTTGTGCAATTTTATACCTTTGCTGCGCGATTCAATAGATGAGAAAAGCGGGCGATCATCTCGCGGTGCCGGGTTGAATGGACAGTCAGGTTGGATTTTCAATCGCCCGGCGAAGGTATAAAATTGCACAAATTTGACGACAGGAATATACAGAGTGACAATTGTATAATATGCTGACGTATTTTGTTTGTAGATATAGCGTTTATTTCTCCTATCACCGAAAGTGCGTTTCAGACGTTGGTGTATTTTTATATTAAGTATGGGGTTATATATAGAGCCGATATTTCGACACCACCATAATACCACCGTCCACACACCCCAAAACTGTTGTTCTGGTGGCCTGTTGTGTGTAAATATGGTGATATTTTTTTTTAAATTCGCATTCACTCGATGAAGACTTCAACATATGGAAGGTGAAATGTGGTGTTTTAAAAATATGTACATGAAATGATTGCACAGAAGTTACGTTCATAAAGTTAGACCGCTGTTCGCAGTTCGCAGTTCATTATTCGAGGAGACCAGCAATTATTTCCTCAGATATGGAAATCTGTATTTTTCTTAGTAATATGAATACTTTGAACTCCGAACTGTGTATAGCAAGAGAGAATGTCATGCTCTATATCTTTGCATATTCATAACCAAAATCTGACGCCAGGGGGCGCTGTTATGAGTCGCTGAATGACTGGTCCCGAATAACGAACTGCGAACCGCGGTCTAACTTTATGAACGTCAGAAGTTGTCTGTTGTGTTATGAAGTTTGAGGAATGGTTGTGAATCAGTACTGCTATATATACAAACATGTGTGTTGATAATTATTGCACAGAAGTCGCCTTTTGTATTATGAAGTACTGACGTATGTTTGTCAAGCAGTACTGCTATATAAACATGTGTGTTGATCTTTATGCGTAAATGCCGAAGCAGGCTTAATTCAGTGTTTTGTGTGTGTTCATTGTGAAGAAGACATGCATAATGCGCGTGTGAACACCGATATGGTCTTCATGTTCTTGGCAAGAACGATGTGTTTAAGTATGTATGCAGTACAAACACTTCAGTGTGTATTGTGATTTGTTTTTTGTAATTCACATTGGACTTCATGAAGACTCGAAGATATGGAAGGTGAAAGCTTGTGTTTTAAAAGTATGTTTATGAAATTATTGCACAGAAGTCGTCTTTTGTATTATGAAGTACAGACGTATGTGTGAAGTAGAACCGCTGCCTAGTAGGTTTAAACAGAGACCATTTGTACTCTCCCTGGTTTAATAAAACCTGCCGTATGTATTAGACTGCCCTGGTCCATTCCAATGTATATATGTCAATAAGCATAAGACCTGTTATAACTTATCACATGCATTCCACTATCATATATATATATATTCCATATCATATCTAGTACGGGATGAATGTAATGCAATAAATGTGATATGATGTGTCTCTGTTTTTCTCACTTGTATATATATAAACGTGTTGATCTTTACGCCAATATGCTGAACCATGCTCCATTCCCCCTGTTTTGTGTGTAGAGACCACGCATAATGCACTTGCTTGCTGCTCTTTTTCATATAGTTCGGGATGTTATGATAATATTTGTATTTTCACGTGCGTGTAGGTCTTTGTGGCACATGAGATTGTGTTAGTTGCATTGAGCAGGGCAAGAATAAAAACACATTTATTGTACAGAATACAGACAGTGTTATGGTTTTTATTGATATTGCATAAATATTGAATATTTAGCATTTGTGAAAATGGTAATCTATAGTGCTAATTATACAATATATTTTGTTTTCGGTTGGGCCACACTGATTTGCAATTTACTAGAAATATAGCATCTGGGCTAATTTAGCATCTGTGGTAATTATAGGGCCTGCAATATTTCTTGTTTGGGGTGAGGGAAGTTTACAAAAATGTTCAAGCGTTGTGTTTCTAGGATTGTTCTTACTGAGAAACGAGTCGATCTCATCGCCAGCAAAGCTCCAAATTTGTCGTCTGTGGACGCTGTCATGTTTGTTTACAAACCGCGAAGTTCGCCATGAGTGCCAGGGCCGTAGGCAGGATTTACTGGGGGGTGGTTCGCCTTCACTCCAAAAGGGGACATCAGGATGTTCGCTGGAAAAAAAGGGACGAATAGCGGGTTCGCTTCAGTTTGAAAAGGGCATTTATATGAGAAAAATATATAACTATTTCCACCCACATGCCAAGGCAACGGAAGGCAAATTTGCGGCTGCCCCTGACAGTCGCATGAGAATGAGTTGTGGATGAGAATTTGCCGTAAATCAATGTAAGAAGCAATCAAAACTCGTCTATGTTATATAAGGTGTAATTATACAATATATTTTCTTTGAGGACAGGCAGTCCGACAATGTGGAGCTGCGATTTAGAAGAAATATTCAATATTTAGCATTTGTGCTAATTATACAATATATTTTCTTGTCGAGAGAGCCAGTGCGTCGATCTCATCGCCAGTAAAGGCTGCAAATGTCGTCTGTGGACCGCTGCCCCTTGCAGGTCACAAACCACTAAATATTCGCCTTACTTAATATGTAGTAAATTGGCCGAGCACATGTTGAGAAAACTATATTCCCTAATATTCGCCGCCTCTTTTTCGGTCTGTATATGTGATTCGGGCTAAAGGGGTCAGCAACAACAATCAACAAAACAAAAATAGACTCCTTAGCCGATGTTTTCGGGCTAGTCACAGCCCAATTCTGGTCCAGTCAGGTATAATGGCCAATCACTGTTCGCTGGAAGTGAAGTCCTGATAATAGTCTTTCTGCAATGGAGGTTTGTGACCTACAGTCGCGTGAGAATGACTTGTGGATGAGAATTTACCGTAAATGAATGTAAGAACCAATGAAAACTGGTCTATCTTAAATAAGGTTACAATATTTTTTATCTTTAAGGACAGGCAGTCGGACAATGTGGAGCTGCGATTTAGAAGAAATATTCAATATTTAGCATTTGTGCTAATTATACAATATATTTTGTTGCGAGAGAGGCAGTGCGGCAAATCGCGTTTCGAGTATGGCTGCAATTTAGGAGAAATATTCAATATTTAGCATTTGTGCTAATTATACAATATATTTTCTTTCCAGAGAGGGAAGTTGGACAAATTGAAGGTGCGATTTAGAAGAGATATTTAATATTTATCATGTGTGAAAATGGTAAGCCAAGGAATATTAATAAATATATTTTATTTGGGGAAAGGCAAGACCGACAATTTGGGGCTGCAATTTAGAAGAAATATTCAATATATAGCAGATCTGGAACAGGCTTGTCAAAGTGCTAACTAGCACTAATCCTAGAAATTATCTTCAAAGTAGCACACCCCTTTCTAAATATCACTGATTTTAGAAATTATTTCCGAAGTAGCAGAAGTGATAACTAGCACTAATCCTAGAAATTATCTTCAAAGTAGCACATCCCTTTCTAATTATCACTGATTTTAGAAAATATTTGCGAAGTAGCAAAAGTGCTAACTAGCACTGATCCTATAAATTATCTTCAAAGTAGCATACCCCTTTCAAAATATCACTGATTTTAGAAATTATTTGCGAAGTAGCAGATCTGCTAAATAGCATGCGAGACAATAATAACCATTCCTGCACCTTAATGGTTTCAGTGTCCTCGGACGTTAGTCGCTAAAATAATTGGCTCTTGTCGGAGTTTTTCAAAAATTTTAGCCATGATTTTTTCTACATCTTGGAATGATCGTCCGTCGATGTTTTCTAAAAGTGGATTTGAAATCCCACGCTTAACTATTAACGCGGTCTGCTTGATACTAGACAGTGTGTATTCAATTTCGCGGTCTCCACAACCAACAATGGGTTTCGGTCCGCTGTGTTAGTATAAATTGAATGTGGGACTTTGTAGAGTGGTTTGACTTGTTCAGACTTGTTCCCCTTTGTTTGGACAACAAGGATTATGTCGGCCGGTGCTTTGATGTGGGACCTCCCTTTGAAAAGGTAATGTCTTGGACAAAAGTCTGACAAAGCAAGTTTCACCAGATCTTTTGTCAATTATGTTTCGTGAGATATCGGTCAGTATGTGAGTCTATGGTGACCGAGTTATTTTGTCGGGATCTGTACGATAGACGAACAAATTTTTGCTTCGTGTATTCTCGAATTTTATGCATTAAATCTTTGGTTGTATAGTGAAATGTACTTCCGCCAGACGACAGCTCCCCACCGGAGATCCGATTCTTTATAAGCAGTCCGTCAATTTCCATGTTGTTGTTGTTGTACGGACTGGACAGTTTTCGGTAGTTTAACTTTCATGCTTCAGTTCATTATTCCTACCAAAATGTAACCTCTTGTTATAAATGTTTAATCCTCTTGTTATATCAAGTATATGTTTATTTGATATCCTGTGATCAAGAGAGAACTTAGAGGTTTTTGCTCTGCCTTGCATGCTTGCGTTGTTGTGTTTGTGTTCAACGCCACAACTCAAGCCTGTACGCTACGACTCTGTTACATTTTAATGAGCTTCTTTACTACTCTCTTTATGTAATTAAGCGTGTGTTGAGCAACAAAAGAGATCACGTGTGTTCTGTATTTTGTTTTTGATAATAGAAGGAGTGCTATAAATCGCTCCCCTAATGTCGTTTTTGGAGTGTTTATCACACTCCTGAAGCCATTCAGTATGTAAGGAGAAGTGGTTTTCTTAGGTCTATCAATGATACACTATGGTAATCTGACAATATCTTAAAGAGTATTTTATATTTTAATTCTGTCTGTAGCATATGGCTTGAGAGTACCATTTCTACAAATACCTAGGTTACTTGGTGTACTGAATTCAGAGATAATTGACACCGGTATGTCAAGTAAAATGATATACATGTACTGATACATGTGCTAATGCAATTAGTGCTATATTTACATGTACTAATGCAATTAGTGCTATATTTATGTTATGTCCTGTAATTATTGTTAATCATCAAATATTTATTTTAAACTAAGATTTCATGTTCAATCGAATAAATTGATTGTCAATATTGAATTCACCGATGATGTATATTATATGTGCTTGACATATCAGATGATGATGATATTGTCATTAAGAATGATTACAACACACAGATGTTACATTAATTACAAACATATTTTATTCTGCATAAATTGGACTTTATTTACAACAATTCCTGTATTTCATTTCTTTTCCATTCTTCGTTTACCTCCTTCGTGTGATCCCTTCTATTCAATGATCTGTACAAGTGATTGAAGTGATTTGGTCAATCCGAATAAACTGAACAGTATTGATTCCACCTTGAACAAGACTTCATCGTCTTCATTGGTTGAGCTGAACTCGCGTACGACACTTATACTGAACCATATATACATCGAGACCATTAAATTTGTGTTTAGACAACTTTGCACAGGTTTGACTGTTCTTTCCGAATTCGGTACTTAGGAGACCTTTGATGATACGTCGCTTGAAATTGCACTTCGCTTATGTACGTCTGCAGGTAACACCACCTAGTCGCACCAATATTTTTCCAAACTTGACAAGTGGACCCTTTAGGAAACATCATAGTTTCATAGAAGATAGTTTGAAACAACAGAGCTTTATATTCACTATATCTGAGTGACTCCTACATTGCGCAGATCTGCTTTTTACTTTGTAGTTCTCTCTAAATGCTAATTGTTCATTTGTGTTTTTTTCTAAATGTAAATAAACATAAATGTATGCACTTTTGTTTGTTTATAGGATACTGAGAGAGGCTACTATAAAGATCAGGAACAACCTTCAGGGAGCAGGGATGCTATTCGACAAATTATTGCATTCATTTTGAGTCCACGATCATGACTTCTGGCATTGGCAAACATGTATTGCAAAGTCAGTTGTCCAGTTCTGGGTTATCGATTAATGCCTCGGCAAACAATTCTTTTGTCTGGTCCTCACAAGGAAGTTCAGAATGGACTCTTATTGGAACTTAGGTATTAATGTTAAGCAGAAAAACGTGTTAAACACTGAAGCAAGTAGTATAAACTGCAGGCAAGAATATTCAACTGTCCGTGGAAAATTCAAATTCATCACCCAGTCCACCAGATTCAAAATCTTTCTTGCAAACCACTTTCAAATAAATAGCACGTTCTCAGAGTTATTTCTCATCACCATGGAATGCCGTGATCCTGGTTCTAATGGAGGAGGTATCCAGGTATCTTAGGAGATATACGGACCAAACAACATGAATAGTCATGTTTAAATGGACTAAGAAGCACACCTGATCTTATGCATATCATTATGTGTTGAACGGCAACGGTCAGATGGACTACAGTACAATTTGTTAACAACATATCAATATTATACATTATCTATAAAGATTGGACCGAGATATGCAAGAGGTGGGAAAATTGACGTCTGGCGACTAAAAAGCAACCATATGACTCTACAGGAAAGTATTCGTCGACACTCTTTCAGAGTATCTCAGCCGCGCTTTTATTGTAGATGTTCATGTGCAGACTATGGAGTATCCACACGGCCCCTAGCACCAGCTCAAGCGGAATTAGATAGGCTAGCTCGGGAGCTGTGATGACAGATCGGCTCAAACAAATCATCTGATGTTAGTGGATAAGCATCATGGACGTGTGATGGAGTAAACGCCTTAACATGTGGTACCTGGTAAATGCAAGAAACATAGAATAATCTAACCTGTAATGTCCGACGTAGTACGGCTTAAATTTCTCACCGATACAATAAACCTACATATATTTGTCGACTGACATGTACAGAGGGCGGGCCTCCGGGGACTGACCAGCAGAGCTCAGCTGCTGTCACTTTGCCTGGAGAGCGTCGAACAGTGAACATCAGCTGTTGCAGTGGTTAATCGATGTTCAAACATAGGGGCTGAGCTCCGCTGGCTGACAAATAATATATGCATTCAAACCGAGTTCCCCATTTGACCAACATGAGAAAACTCGGCAGAGCTGTAAAATCTGTTATTTAGCTTCATGCCAACTTTTAATAAAAGAAACGTTTTCTACATATGTCAGTTATTTCATTGGGTGAGGTAATATTTATTAACTTTTTTATTTTTCACCAGACTAAATCTGGGGGTGTGCAGCTCACGCTTCTGTCAAGTGGTGAATTGGGTCCACTAACTGCCTCGGTGGAGAGAGACCATGAGAATACTTCAATACCGCCAGAACAACTTAGGAAAATGAGCAGTATTTTCTCAAGTGACAGTGATATCTTAACTGAATACCAAAGGGTTATAAACGATAATGCATATACGTTGTGCAGAGATAATCCGGGTTTGATCAAGTCCAAGGCTACGCTGTTGAGTGTAACCAGCGAGAAGGCTCATGTAGACGGATGCGTATACAAAAAAGTAGATCTAAAGTCTTTGGTTTACCAACCTTGGCTACAACTGAAAGTAGAGATGTGGGGCGAGTGATCAGAACGAACGGAATAAAAGAGTTAGGAGAAGATGTTATGGCGAAGAAAACTGAAATTGAGCTACTGGAAAAACAGACAGAACGTTTGCTAGAGTCGAGGAATTTCTCTGAGTAGCGGAACTTACAAGGACATTACCTATTATTCAAAACGCAAAAGAAAACAAAAGGCAAGCTGTTCAGGTAGGCCTAAAACGACATGAGACAGAGCCCGATGGAAACAAATGATCTGATAGAATCTGATACTGCTGAAATAGATGAAGTGGAACAAGAACAAAATGCAATAGAAATATTGTATGATCAGTATACGTGTAGCAGTACATGTACAAGCGAAGAGATAGAGAGGCAAAACTTGTTGATAGATGGTGAAGCCGGAGATGAAGGCCTGGTACTAGCTTCTGATAATGGTACCAGCAATTTGTCACCTCTCCTCCCCTCCCCCCCCCCCTCCTTGGTGTGACCAGCAATTTGGCAAAACTCGATGACGAAATGGCTCCTGACACTCCAAGTTTTCGACTGGTCCTTTTATTAGAGAGCGATTCCCTAGCAAAGTTAGAGGAAAATGATTATAATCAGGCTCGTGCGATGTTTCCAACTGGAAAGACTTTCCAACTCTTTAATTCGTCTTATGTTAGTTCTGTACATATGTTGATGTCAGAGTTCCTTCAGTATTATGAATTTATTATGATCCAAGCCACATGAAGCCTTGTCCCAGATGTCCACGTCTTGTCAAGATGGGAGACTTTACAAAGACATCTTGTTATGCCACTGAGTGAGTTGTATAGGGCATTTCCTAATTCGAGATATTCAACTGATAAGGCGTCAAGGAAGATAATGCAGCTCCCAGTAGGTGCCAGCTGCCATCTCCCAGTAGCTGCCATGACTGTAAACATAGGCAAACAAAAGACTGTTACTGTGAAAAATCCTGGTGTTGACTATTGTACCATAGAGGAGGCTTTGACTAAGATGATGAATGAAAGAACTGTCCAGTCAAGTATTTGTTGAAAGAAGAACCGAATGAAACTATGAAGCTTGCTTCAAGTTCAAGAAAAAGAAGAATCAGATTTGGTATGTTGCATGCAGCCATCTTTCAAAAAACCAAATCCGACAGCAATAATAAGGAACAGATCATGCAAGCTAAACAAATTCGCATAGCTGTCACAAATTTGGCTATAAACGAGGAAAAGGCAAATCTCCAGAGTTCAGGATTAGCTGGTCTACTGGAAACACTAAGTTGAGTTGTCAGATTCTGAACAGGATCAAAGTTTTTCTGACATTGATGAAGTCACAATAGAAACAGAAAGCGACAGTGACAATCTTGATGAATGGTCGGGCATAATTGGACAGTAAACTAAAAGTGTTAAAGTTGCGAAAAGCATTAAAACGGAAAGCTAAGTGACGTTTCCGTAAACGATTGGCAACTTCACATCTGGTGAAATTACAAGCGTCTAGTCCGTCATTCATAATCCAGCCGTCGTCCATTAGAGAATATCCGCGTCCATAATCCAAAGACCTATTCCATTTTCCATATAACAGTATTTAGCACCAAATTCAAAAAGACAATCATAGTATACATAAACATAGGCTTGTTTCCTGCAAGAGAGAAGCGGTCAACAGTTTTCAATGATGCCGGCAAGACACCATGATGTTCCAAAAATATCAAATCCGTATCGCTGATCAGTATTCTTAATCCATAGTATTCGTTATAGAGTCGTCATCTAAAAAATGATGTATCTCAGTCACGCTTCGATTGTGACTGTTCATATGAGTACCATGAGGATCTTGAAGTACATGGGTTCATACGGCCCCTAGCCCCGGGTTAAGCGGAATTAGACACAAGTTACGAAACGTAGCGCCATAGATCTTGCATGCTACGTTCGTATTTTGCTATCAGCATGCGATATGTATCGCCAAATTTGAGAAACTTTGAGTGTAGGCGCTTGGTGGAATAGCCCTGTTTTTGAAGTTTCTGCACCAATGTTTTGTGACATTGATTAAAATCGTCACATTTAACACAGGATCTTGCAAATGCTACTAAGCGAGATATGTATACGCCATATGCAGCTCCCACTGGAATATTACTGTCCAGAAAGGGATAGTTTACGATGTCGGAATTGTAATCATCTCTTTTGTCATAAAAGTCGACGAGAGAGAATGCCCGCTTCATTTTTATAGAGATATAGATCTAAATATGATGTGCCTGTAGGGCTATCTGTGGTTTCCTTCAAATCCAGTGAAGGTGGATATATATCCTTCACTGCGTCATTTATATAGCGATTATCCACAGCGAGAAGATCGTCTATATGCGTTTGGTGAATGAGAAGGAACGGGCTTTGAATGGATCGGTTTTTGAAAGCGCCTGCATATAGTCATATTCATAAGAGAACAGATACAGGTCAGCCAACAGGGGTGCACAATTAGTACCCGTTGGAATACCTATATGCTGCTGATATATTGCGTTGCCAAATTTCACATAGATATTTTTAATGAGAAATTCAAGCAACTCTATAAACAAAGAAACATCCCATGAATGATATCTCTTGTATGTAGTAGAGCTAAATAATGCTTTATGGCTTCTGACATTAATATATCTACGATCAGTTTTCTTGAACACAGATACTATTAATGAACTTAGACGGTCAATAAGGTCCTGGTGAGGGATTGTATTATAGAGAGTCGAGAAATCCCATGTGGATACATGTCTGTACGGTATGTGACCTTTAGCATCAAGTTCTTCCGTAAGACATTTTGAGTTTTTCAATATCCACATACATTCAACGCCAGAGTTCTTAGAAATAATGGCGCAATACCTTTCCCAAAATGCTTTTACCTCCTGAAGGGCCCTCGTCGGAGAAATGCTCGGTTTCAACGAAACTTGTGTCCATTGAGCGACGTTTTTCAGACAAAGGAAAAGTAATGGAGAAATTTGTTACTGATAAGAAAATTGGAGCAGATTGCTTGGAGAAGAACGGTCTGCAATACATTCGACGGGAACAAAAAAACTGGCCCTCGGGTTCCATTCCGTCAGATGCAGCATCATTTGGAGAAACATTTTGGAACGAAAATATGGTACAGTTGTTCAGCTGTGTATGTTGAGGAACAAGGGGAAAGTTACTGCAAAACGGTACAAGGGGATTGCTAGTATCACCTGTCGAAGATCACGGAAAGAATTTGATGCGAAATTTAATGCAGACTCGCAGGAGAGTAGCATGTTTTTCAAAGGACTTAATTGCATTGGCTGCAGACCACGACTCGTGCAAGGACAAATGTGGATGATAAACTCGTCATCAATCGAGATGGCTGTCAAGGCTTTGGTATAAACACTTTCACGCATAAGCAACACAAATCAGTTTGTCTGGCGAAATCTCCCGTATTGACTTCTAGGACAGAAAATCGACCATAGAGGTCCATGTCCCACGCTAGCAGCACCAGTTATGGTGGATTACATCCACCATAACTGGCGCTGCTGCTGCGGGGGCCATAGACCTCTATGGTCGATTTTTTTTGGTCGATGATATCTCATATCATTGATGAAAAAGTATGATTTGAAAATGGAGATATCGCTGATGAGCTTAACATAATCTAATACAGCGGATGGCACCCATATTGGATTATGCACATCCATAAAACATAATACATGACAACTGTCCTCTCGCCAATGTCCATGCACTCCCCAATTTTGAAGTCGATCAGTTGAATTATTCTAGAGTTGTTGTTCAGACAAGATGCAACTGCTTAAAATGCAACATAATCCAATATCGCTGGTAGATGGCAGCCAAACTGGATTATGCTCGTTCAGGAAACACAATCCTAACCAGGATCTCACCAAGGTCAAGGGACTCCCCAAGTTTGAAGTACATGTAGATCAGTTGAATCGTACTCCAGTTATTGTCCGGACAAGATCAAACTGCTTAAAATCCAATGAAATCCAGTATGGCTGATGGTGGCCATATTGGATTAAGCACGTCCTTGAAAAACAATCCTAATCCTCCTCAACAATGTCAAGGCACTCCCCACATATGAAGTAGATCTGTTGAATCGTTCTCGAGTTATTGTCCGCACAAGATCCAACTGATTATAATCCAATATGGCTGACGGCGGCACATTGCTGAAAAACAATCCCAACCGTCCTCTCACCAATGTCAAGGCACACCCAAAGTTTGAAGTTGATCGGTTAAATCATTCACGAGTTATTGTCCGGACAAGAAAATCTAAGATCCAACTGCTTATAATCCAATATGGCTGACGGCGGCCATATTAGATTATGCACATTGGTGAGAGGACGGTTGGGATTGTTTTTCAGCAATGTCAAGGCACACCCCAAGTTTGAAGCTGATCGGTTAAATCGTTCACGAGTTATTGTCCGGACAAGAAACTCTTACGGAATTACGGACACCGGTGTTTCTAAGTCCCCCCCCCCCCACCCCCACTAAGTAGCGGCGGACAATTATGTGAAGAAATACACCTCTGCACTTCAAACTTCGTCTTATCTCTTGAAATGATGCTACCACCGAAGTACCAGAAGTTGTGAAAGCCCACAACATATTTTAGAAAAATCCAGCACAGCACTTGTCTGATTTGACGATGTTACAATAGAAACCAGAGCTTAAGCATTTATTCAGGTACAAAGATGTCTGCATCCGCGTGGACGGTGCCGGTGATGAAGGTCCATCCCATATATAGAGGTACAATTCAACATCTCGCTGCAGTGGAGATCCATACTTGAACAGAGTGGAAAGGCCATGGCACATTCTTCATTCCGTCCACGATAGCTGGTGCAAAAACGATAGCATTGGGCGAGGAGAAGTATCGAGAAATTATGGACATTGCGACAGATGTATATATTGGCTGGGTTAATGGGGCTCCATGACTAGGTTCAAAAATAAAAGGGGCTTCTGGTCAAGAGAGCAAGGATCTCCATGGCAAACCATCATATCTTTTGACGTTCCTCAGTGGTGAGAAAGCTGACTTGGAGGAATTGAAGCGAAACAAGCCTTAACTCTACCTGGGGGGCGTGCGTGTTGGTTTTTTTGCTATCTCCGGAACGACAAAAATAGAGAGCTGACACTCCGTGACTCTCTAGTTTATCATATTGGGGTCATTTTGAGCCTATCTGCATGACCCCCCGAGCTGAGGATCATGGGTAAATTCAAAATGGCGACCAGAAAAGTGATGTTTTCGTCAAATTTCTTCAAAAGAGCTTAACCCACGGATATAATGTGGTAAGTTTCAGCCCTCTGGCCTTAGCTTATATAGGGGCACCCCCCCAGGCTGCGGTACACCCCAAAAGTTCGGGTTAACTTCTTCGAGAATTCGAGGAAATCTGGAATATCCGAAACCAACAAAGAATTGTCGAAGTACATGTTCATGTTTCTAGCTTGTGGTACAGAGGGCTGCAGCCATCCACAATACCAGGAAAAAGTTTTTAAAAAAATCGTTCGAGAATGGCTCTCCCAGTAATTGACATTAGCCACTCTTGAGGAAGGCCTGATTGCCCGGGCTGTAAAAACAAGTCGCAGTGCGCAAGTCATTACCTCCCTGAAGACCGTGCCTGGGTATCAAGATCTGAATGACGAAAATGTGTGCAGACACCCTCCATCTGAGATTCTCAAATCGCAGTTTAACACACTCATAGCTGTTGATTGGCAGAACGATGTTCACGCTTTAGAGAACTTGGCGAGTGGAGGAAGTTACCTGGTGGATGTGATATCTACATGATGTAAAAATGAGGCGCAAGGGGGGGGGGGGGGGGGGGGGCAAGAAAGCGGTGGAAACAAGACGTAGAACAGGTGAGTGACTTGAGCGATTCATAACAATATTCGTGTTTCCCATAATAACTTGCAATTTTTGGCCAATTAAAAATTTACAAAATTTTCTCAAGTTTTATTTCAGAATGAATGCCTATCCAAAACTGTTAAATACATACACATTTCCTGCAGGCCAGGAGTGCAAATGTTTAAAACTGTGTTCTTGTGTATTATGCAAGATTAAGGTCATATCTTGTACTCATTAGAGCTGGTTTCCTTTGACTTGCAGCGGCGAGAAACGCGGTTGTTGAGCCCGACGTGTGTCCCAACCTTGGTAACCAGGATGACCTGGATGAAGGACCTGGCCCTTCCTTACAGGGTGCCGAACTGGGACGTAACTTTTGTTTCTGACGGTAGGTGTCGCGTTGTTCTAGTTCACTTAAAATGACCGCCTACGGCGTTTTTGCATTTTCCATCGTCCACAACGGGGATTATGTTGTGAAAAACAAACTCAGAAAGGTGAAACTCTCCGAAGACTTAGGCAACATGCTCGCTGATATCAGTGAACTTACGGGGACACGACAAAATTAAAAACAATAAATGTCTACAGACTGAAATGACGTTGGCCAGGATTTAAAAACAATCGTTCTATTCGACCCAGATATTGGAAGATTCGTTTTTTAGCTCGAAAATATGCCTCTCACTAGTGAAACTAGAGTGAAGGGTTTAACATCAATGATGGAGTCGGCGAGGGCAAGAAATCGACCCTATTTCCCTCAAAAGAAAGAAACTACAGATGTTGAAGGTCGTTTCTATGCAAATAAAAACTCTTCAATGCCGTATTGGACGAACCAGAAGCTAACGGTGCCATGTTTCCTGGATCCGTGTCCATGAATGACAGTATTTATGTTGTTCAAGATATCATTAACGTCCTGTAGTACCGTGGACGGTGTAAGGAAACGTTCCATTCAGAGGTTTCCCTGAAGGGGAAGAAGAAATTACGACACCTTCCAGACAGGTATGTTGTCGATTCATCCTCCTGTTGTTAGTGTGAAATTATTTTTTTCCTGTTGTACGGCAGTTTCCACAAGCATTTGATGTTGGCCAGTGAGTGAATAATAATTAATATTTAAGAAATATACCTCTGGTCTATAGAGTATAGAAGAGAGATATTTATGAAATATTAATTATCATTTTTAACGGACTAACATCAAGTGCTTGTGGTATTTTCTTAGTTTCTGCTACTTCAACTTGTGATTCTTGTTCTCATTTGTTAATGACGATTTTCATTTCATTTTGTTCACCCCTCCCCCGCCTCAAATCATCAGGTCAGAGCGAAGGAAAATTGGGATTTTCTTTCTCTGTTGGGATGGTGATAAAACAACACTTGATATATTGAGCATATTGTGACCGTTTATTCTGTCTGCAGAAGATTTACAGTAATGGGAAGCCGTATAGTATATACTGGAACAACCAAACAAAAATATTCAGTGCCGATATATTAGAAAATGGTCAAACAAATGGCAATATTACACAAACACATAAGAATTATTGAACTACAGATCATATTGATACTGTAAAATGCCAAAACTCGGCATTGTTGTATGCCTTTATATGGAGTGAAAATCTGCTAGAATATTCTGGTTTGGGATATATCCTTTGATGTGCCCTGTTCATGAATTCCATGCGGATTTCATTATTCTTCAGAGATTTCATTTGAAGTATTTATGCTTCAGAATTCCTCTCGACTTTAGTAATATTATACGCAGCCTGGATTTCCAAGATTTTTTTTTGGTCAAATTTGGGAGCCTTTTCATGGCCTGGTTGGTATTGGGGCATGCTATAATTGTTCGTGTATGCATGCATGTGTGTTGGGGGAGAGCGGGGGGGGGGGGCGAGATATTTTCGACACAAACACGTCACTAAACTTTGCACGTATTGAAAAACTTTGTTCAAAACTGACTTTTAATTTTCTCATCATCTGTTAGTAAATTGTGCTCTTTTCCGTGGAATCCGCATATGGGATCGGGCGAGGCTTAGTTTTAGTTTCGAAGATAGAGGGTGTTCTGAGGGTGGGGGAGAGGGAGACATACCCCCTTTGGTGATGTAAATGGGTGCAGTCAATGCAGTATCTGGTATGGTGTCGATAAATATCAGCATATGGGGTGGGGCAAGGCTTAGTTTCGTAGATAGAGGGTAGGGCTCTGTTCCGAGAGTGGGATATACCCCCAGGGTGAAGTGAATGGGTCCAGTCAATGCAGCATCTGGTATGGTATCTGAAAATATCAGTATATGGGGATCGGGCGAAGCTTAGTTTGCGTGATACATGGTGGAGCTCAAACTTTTACAAAACCTTGAACACAGAACTTGTATCCTGGAATGTTGACAACGGACAACCAGCAAGCCAGCCTGCCAGACAACATCAATCCATAGGACGGCTACTGCTTCGCAATCCGTCCAATAAAAAACGAGAGATCCTGAAGGATCTTGGCGCCCACCATTGTCCGATAATTGTAAGCTAATGACTAGAGGATCTTTTTGTCCATTGTTACTAAGAACAAATGATTGATTTGTAATTTTGTTTACAGAATTTCGAATCTGAGCGAAAAAGATCTGAAAAGGGACACTGAAAAACACCAAGATATAATCTAAGTTTCAGGAGTTTCAAGATTTCTAGAAACTGTACTTATGTCGGTTGTTATAAATGAGCAAAGTTAGTCTGAAAGTGAATGTACATGTACGGAGGATCCTTCGCCTTTGTTTTGTAGTATTTCTTTTTTATTTATTTTTTTGCACATGTCATCATTGGGTACTGGAAGCGAGGACCAATCTCGTTGACACTTTGGCATGAGCTATGAAACATAATTAAGATTTCATAATTAGGAACGAGGGAGGGAGGGAATTTGGATTAATGTCACACAAGTTTGTTTCACTCATATTGTGACAGTCAGTTTGGTTGGTGGAGGAAGCCGAGAGAACCACCGCCCTTCAGCAAGTAACTGACAAACTTTCACACATGGACCAGCTGGGCTCGAACCCGTGCCGGTTCAGCGGTGTGAGGCTAGCGATCACCAGCGAAGCGCCTTAGACCTCTCGGCCACCGAGGGCCCCCTAATTAGGAACGAATGCTAATTTTGCTATGTTTACTGGGCTAGTTTCAGATATCTCTTTTAAGATACCATGCTCGAAAATAGTAAGATGGTACAAGGGATCCGGTCCAGAATCCTGATTATCTCCCTTGGATCGAAACATGCAGTAGTCTACAGTTGTCGAGTTGTGACGTTGAGTCACAAGAGTGACGTCCCTTCATGTAGCCGACCCGCCGGCAGACGAAAGGGTGGAGCAGTTCACTTGCTACTGCATCGACCAAAATTTCAGAAAGATCCATGAAATATTTCCTGAGAATTCACGATAACAATGTTTCAAGGGGGCATTCAAGATGGCCGCCTTGTGGCCATATTGGATTTTCGATTCGGACCGGAAAGGGTATCTTGCACAACTAGACCATAAGGGGAACCTGTGTACCAAATTTGAGAAAGATCCATGCAGTACTTCCTGAGAAATCACGATAACAAAGTTGCATGGGAAAATCCAAGATGGCCGCCTGTTGGCCATATTGGATTTTCGAATCGGACAAAAAAAGGATCTTGCACAACTAGACGACAAGGAGAACCTGTGTACCAAATTTAACAAAGATCCATGCAGTAGTTCCTGAGAAATCGCAATAACAATGTTTCATGGGGTAATCCAAGATGGCCACCTGATGGACATATTGGATTTTGGAATCGGACCAGGAAAGGTATCTTGCACAACTGGACCACAAAGGGAACTTGTGTATCAAATTTGAGACAGATCCAGGCAGTACTTCCTGAGAAATCATGATAAAGTTTCATGGGAAATCCAAGATGGCTGCCTGGTGGCCATACTGGATTTTCAAATCGGACCAGGAAAGGTATCTTGCACAACTAAACACCAAGGGGAACCTGTGTACCAAATTTGAGAAAGATCCATGCAGTACTTCCTGAGAAATGACGATAAATTTTCATGGGGAAATCCAATATGGCTGCCTGGTGGCCATATTGGATTTTCCAATCGGACCAAAAAAAGGTATCTTGCACAAATAGACCCCAAGGGGAACCTGTGTACCAGTTTTGAGAACGATCCAGGCAGTAGTTCCTGTGAAATCGTGATAAGGTTTCATGGGGAAATCCAAGATGGCTGCCTTGTGGCCATATTGGATTTTCGATTCGGACCGAAAAAGGTATCTTGCACAACTAGACCCCAAGAGGAAACTGTGTACCAAATTTGAGAAAGATCCATGAGGTAGTTCCTGAGAAATCGTGATAAGGTTTCATGGGGAAATCCAAGATGGCTGCCTTGTGGCCATATTGGATTTTCGATTCGGACCGAAAAAGGTATCTTGCACAACTAGACCCCAAGAGGAAACTGTGTACCAAATTTGAGAAAGATCTATGCAGTAGTTCCTGAGAAATCGTGATAACAAGGTTTCAGGGGGAAATCCGAGATGGCTGCCTGGTGGCCATATTGGATTTTCGATTCGGACCAGAAAAGGGATCTTGCACAACTAGACCCCAAGGGGAACCTCTGTACCAAATTTGAGAAAGATCCATAAAGTAGTTCCTGAGAAATCGCGATAACAAGAATTGTTTACGGACGGTCGGACTGACGGACGGACGACGGACCACGGACGAAAAGCGATTTGAACAGCCCACCATCTGGTGATGGTGGGCTAAAAATAAACCAGCCATATATTTGCAATAAACTATAATTGTATTAAATGTCATTTCTAGTTCAACTGACAAACAGATTTGGTGGTCAGATTTTGCAAAAATCACGTTGCTCAAGAGTGATTAAACTTTAATATTGAAAATATATAAACTGATTACAGGATGAATATTTTCTGTGGCATGAGAAATCCGGTTCCGGTTTGACAACTCTTCGTCAAGCTTCTCGCCGACAAAATGTGAATTATGAATTGATTCAAGTTGACATTAAGTGAAATGATCTTTGAGAATAAGGCGGTTGGTGGGG
>JAVTVY010051887.1:0-27693 GCA_036873755.1 Hanleya hanleyi
GTTTACGGCTTCCAAACATCGTAAAAAAACATCATTTGATTTTTGAAAAAAATCATTTGATATTTTGCAAAAACATATTCATTTTTAATTCATTTGATTTTGTACCTGTGTCCGTTTCACGGACGCTGTGAGACCCTAGATCTAACCCTGACTGGGTAATCCACACCCAGTAGTCGCTTCAGTAACAACCTCTCCCTGGGATATACGGACACTACCGATACGCCTGCGCCTTTTAACTGGCTGCTATACACTTCAGGCTAACAAATCCGTCTTCAACCAATATTCCATCAATCCCACCTGTCCACTGTGTAAGGAAGACCCGGAAGATCGTGTGCACTTCCTGACGAGGTGCCGAATATTGCAAGAAATTCGTGCAAAATATCTTGATCTGATGCAGACTAACTTATGCCTTGACTGTGGCATTACAACCCAAACAGTTTGGAACAACGAAGATGCACTTGCAACCTTTTTACTGAACCCAACAAGCACCCTCAGTCCAAACCTGTGTCCATGTCTGTTCAAACAAGAAAGACTTATAAGGCTATACTGCTATGCACTCAACCATTTCAGAGCAACAGGATTGGCGTCTGTTTAGTGGTGTAGTGATTGTGTCTTTTGACCTTGTGACATTACTCCTCAGGGAGGTGCTCCTATTTAAAGGAGGGAATTCCGTGACGTGAACTGAACTATGGCTCGTGTCCAAAAACAATGAAAACCGTGGGGGAGATGGGTTGTAGTGAAGTTTCTCCGTAAATCAAATAGCATCTCGTTGGGGTATTTGTTCGGGTCGTACTAAAAACTGCGCGGAACTGCGCAGAACTGCGCGGAGCTTAATTTCAACTGCGCGTGGATTATTTGATGGATTTTTCTTTATTTGCTGACGAGCAGAATATTGATATTAGTAAAACAGACAACAAAATCCGCAAAATGCGAATCGGTAGACTATATGTCGCTTGAAACGAGAGAGAACGAAATTCAAATGCGCGGAAATTATGTTTAACTGCCCGGAGATTCGCTTCGCTGGAATGGAATCGTTAATATAAGAGCACCTTATAATTATTCGTTATCATTTCACTTGGAATCATTTGATATTCGATTTCCGCGCAGTTAAAATTGATACGGTACCTCCCAATATATACTTGCGGACAGTTGAAATTTCACACATGAGACACATTTCAAGAAAGCAAATATCCGTGGAGTGAAACTCCAATTCCGCGCAGTTGAAATGTATACCAAGTTCACGTTCGGGCAGATGAAATTCATACACGCAATTAAGCCTTTTGAAATTCATACACATCAGACTTAGTTCAATTCAGGAGAATCTGCGTGGGGTGAAGCTGCCATGGATTTCCGCGCAGTTAAACTTTATGCCAAATTTGCTTACGAGCTCGATTTCCGCGCAGTTAAAATTTATACTCAATTTACGTTCGGACAGATACAATTCATACACATCAGACTTAGTTCGAGCGAAACGAATCTGAGTGGAGTGAAACACGATTTCCGCGCAGTTAAAATTGATACCCGCCAATATATACATACGGACAGTTGAAATTCCACACATAAGACTCAGTTGAAGAAAGCATATCAAATGATTCCAAGTGAAATGATAACGAATAAGGTAGGATAAGGTGCTCTAATATTGACGCTTCCATTCCAGCGAAGCGAATCTCCGGGCAGTGAAACATAATTTCCGCGCATTTGAATTTCGTTCTCTCTCGTTTCAAGCGACATATAGTCTACAGATTCGCATTTTGCGGATTTTGTTGTCTGTTTTATTATTATCAATATTCTGCTCGTCAGCAAATAAAGAAAAATCCATCAAATAATCCACGCGCAGTTGAAATTAAGCTCCGCGCAGTTCTGCGCAGTTCCGCGCAGTTTTTAGTACGACCGATTTGTTCTCTTATTAAGAGTAAGATAATCTTTATTCTTTTCACACTAATGTAATATTCTCATGGTTTCCGGATAATAAATATCTTTTTGCTAAAACAATGGGGAAACAGTTAATTGGGTATGCGTGCTCTTTCACCCCTGGAGTCAAAATCAGAATGGGCTTAGCGATAGCGGGTCATGCGCAGTGGCTGGGTACTATTCTAGATACGAATGTTTGACACCCAAAAGTCGTCCGTACGACAGGGTCAGGATTCAAGTATCTTTATTATCAGTGATTATGGCAAAGCATTTTCCTGATGTAGATGACGAAGGACCTACTTATATGATATGATCCAAATAGTGTGCGGGGGGGCACAGGTTGTGAAAGACGCATCTTTGTTTACAAGACAATGCTTCTCTTGAGATTTTTGCTCGAATAAACAACACTCTTTATTCTTCTTACATTAATGAAACATTATTACGCTTTCGGCGGAATAAACATCTATTTGATTGAAGAATGAGACACCAGTTTTAGAATTTTTCCACCCCTTACCGACCCCCGGTCTTCATGCTGATTTCACCATTTCAGACTGACCCGATTCTTGTCAACTCGACATATACCGTACCGTAAATTAACGGGAAATGGTACACTCGAACTCGGCACAAAATTAACATGCCTTGCAACAGGGTTTGTCAAGAATATTTTACGGAAACATTACGAACAAGAGAGTGATTAAAAGAATGTATGATAGCGCCTCTATCGAACTAAGACGTCTCCCAGAAGAAGAAAAGGTTCGCAGCAGTGATCAAGTCAAATCACTCGAGGACAACCCCGACAACCTCCTGCCTATTTACTCGCGTACTGAGACACTGGGACAAGCAAAACGCTGTCAGATAACACTTTCAGATACAAAAGAGTATTGTAACATATCTATTGTTAAAGTAATAGACTCAAGAAAGAAAACAATATCACGATAAACAGAAAATACAGACAATATCAAGCATAAGCTCAAGAGCTCTTTCTTTAGGATGTGTACGTTGGTCGGACGGCGGAAGGATATCTTTAAACTTAATTCATGCCCCTATAATGTAAATCTATTACCATAGATTACATAAAAAGTTGGACGGACATATGACATTAGAACAAATGACATTAGGAACATTTACATTTCTGTCTCTCTATTATACTGCAGATAAGAAATGTGCAGTGTAAAACTGTTTATATTCAGATATGCATACATTACACAACATTTGTGGGTTTAGCAAACACAGTACAAGACAAAGAGTCAGTTTTTTAACATTTTTAATGTTACAAACATCATTTTTCCGGTGAGACGGACAATTTGACGGAAAGTGGTATAGTTTTACGTGGAATCCGCCATGAGGTAATATGAATTAAGAGATCCCAGCTTCAATCCATAAGAAAATATAATACTAAAATTTGACCTTGATAAAATAGGTCACGGTCAGTCATTTTTAGTGCACCTCTGGACCTTCGCCAGATGTAAACACAGTATCAATTTGGGAAACCTAGCTATATTTCTTCATGTTAGATCATAATAAACAGTATATGACCTTGAAATATAGGTCAAGGTCAGTCAACTGGAATAGGTTTTTGGACAATCACCAGTTGCATAGGTGATATGAACTTGGAGACCCTAGCATCTATCCTTCAAAAAATATAGCAAATACTATAATTTGATCTTGATAAATTAGGTCAAGGTCAGTCATTTTGAGTGCACCTCTGGACCATCTCCGGATGTATACATAGTATTAATTTGGAAAGCCTACCTTTATTTTTTCATGTTATATTGTAATAAACAGTATATGACCTATAAAAATAGGTCACGGTCAGTCAACTGAGATAGGCTTTTAGTCAATCACCAGTTGCATATAATAAAATGAATTCGGAATGGAGACCCTAGCTTTAATCCTTCAAAAATATAGCATATAATAGAATTTGACCTTGATAAAATAGGTCAAGCAGGCAGGCCTTCAAGTGGCTCACAGTGAAAATATAGGAGAAAATATAGGAGGAAATTTGCAAAAATATAGGAGAAATATAGGAATTTTCTGAATAAAATATAGGGAAATAAAGGAGTGTAAGACAGGTATGTTCCAAACTTGGTAGTTTTCTGGTGTTTAAAGTGATCGTAAACCGTCAAGTAAAGTTTCCATCAAATGAAAGACCATTGTAAACAGTGTGGGAAAATATTTATTGTAATTTTTTACAATTTTATTACACAGAGTTAACTGTGAATAATGCATGGTATTCTATGGTGGTCTGTTGCAATCATATCTAGGTCCAGTGATGTCACACGGCCTAAATACACGTATATATTTCAAATTTTGTATGCACTTTCCAATGCTTGATTCAAGCTTAAGGTGTACATACTTTGTGTTTCAACACAGGCTCACTGTTCCAATGTGAATGTTTCACCAAACTCTGGGAGATGGTAACTCATAAGTGTCAAGTCAATTTCAATCTTGCATTTAATTTCCTCGATCTTGGTGAAACATGCACATTGGAACAGTGAGTCTGTGTTGAAACTCAAAGTATACACACCTCAAGCTTGAATCAAGCATTGGAAAGTGCATACAAAGTTTGAAATATAAGGCAGTGTGAAGTCACTGGACTTAGATATGATTGCAACAGACCATCATAGAAAACCAAGCTTTATATGCAGTTTACTCTGTGTAATAAAATCGTAAAAAAATTACAATAAATATTTTCTGACACTGTTCGCAATGGTCTTTAATTTGATGGAAACTTTACATGAGGGCTTACGATCACTTTAATGAAATTACTTTCACTGAATGCGGTCATAGTGGTGGTCTTTCAGGTGACCTGTTCTGTTTTTTGATTCAGCATAGAGAGATTGAAATGTTCTCATATTTGCCGAGCGAAGCGAGGTGAAAAAAATTTCTGAAATATATTTCCTCATGTCAGTTTGACTCATTACAGAGCATTGATGAAAGTTTTCATGAGAAAAAGTCAAAATATAGGAAATATAGGAGGTTTTGAGTAAAATATAGGAAAATATAGGAATGACTCAAAAATATAGGAAATATAGGAGGCACTTGAAGGCCTGTCAAGGTCAGTCAATTTTCAATAGGCTTCTGACCCTTCACCCGATACATATATGTGTTATGAATTTACAATGCCTGGCTCTAATTCTTCTTGAGATATCGTGTACGCAGACGGACAGAAAGACAGACAGACAGACAGACAGCTGATGGCGATGACGACAATACCCTTCGGGCAAAAGTAAAAACAAAAGAAGAAACCAGGCAAATGAGGCCCACTCAGTCTAAAGTTAACCATTTATTTTTGGTAGGGTTATCTGAACAAGCGTTCTGAGAACCCCAACATCTTGCCTTGCGGGGTCATCAGCCGAAAGTGCAGCAGTATTGAAAGCATACATGTAGAGCAAACAATAAGGTCTGGAATAGGTGATGTGGTACAGACAATAATGTCTGGAATAGATTATCTGGGACAGACAATAACATCAGCCCCATGTGGGATTACTGGTATATAAGTTAATCCCATGTAGGATGGATAGGTCAGTGCCGTCGGATTACTGGTGCATAGAGCAGTCCAGTGTGAGATTACTGCTGGATAGGTCAGTCCCATGTGAGATTACTGCTGGATAGGCCAGTCCTGTGTAGGATTACTGCTGGGTGGACCAGTCCTGTGTGTTATTACTGATGGATAGACCAGTCCCCTGTGGGATTACTGCTGGATAGTCCAGTCCCAAGTGGGATTACTGCTGGATAGGCCAGTCCTGTCTTGGATTACTGCTGGACAGATGAGTCTCGTATGGGATTAATGCTGGATAGGACCGTCCCGTGTGGGATTACTGCTGCATAGGCAGTCCAGTATGGGATTACTGCTGCATACGGCAATCCTGTGTGGGATTATGGCTGGGGAGGTCAGTCCCATGTGAGATTACTGCTGGATAGGCTAAACCTGTGTGGGATTACGGCGGGATAGGTCAGACCCATGTAGAATTATGGCTGGATAGGTCAGTGCCATGTGGGATTACTGCTGCATATTGCAGTCCAGTGTCATATTACTTCTGGATAGGTCAGTCCCATGTGAGATTACTGCTGCATAGGCCAGTCCTGTGTGGAATTAATGCTGGATAGGCCAGTCCTATGTGGGATTACTGCTGGATAGGCCAGTCAGGTCTGGGATTACTGCTGGATAGGTCAGTCCCATGTGGCATTACTGCTGGATAGGCCAGTGCCATTTGGGATTACTGCTGGATAGGTCAGTCCTGCGTGAGATTACTGCTGGATAGGCCAGTCCCAAATGGGATTACTGCTGGATAGACCAGTTCGATCTGGGATTACTGCTGGATAGGTCAGTCCCGTGTGGCATTACTGCTGGATAGGCCAATGCCATTTGGGAATACAGCTGGATAGGTCAGTTCCGTGTGGGATTACTGCGGGAGAGCTGTGACCCAGGAAAACATGAAACATGTCTACCAAGTTTTATAATCATCCCACGAAAGGTTCAACAAACTTTCCATGTACAGATGTACATGTAAACTTTTGCCCAACAAAAACCTTATCAATGGGAAGGTACAAAGTCTAAAATGCAATAATTAGGACAAAAATTCATATTTAATGTCATATTTCTTAAATAGCACATGCACATCGTCGAATCATATTGAACATGGGTAGCAAGTGTCAAACTCATCCAATGAAAGCTGACAGCTTCAGAAAACTTTCCATGTACAGGTGTACATCTATATACATGTACATTATTATTGGCAGATTACCTAGACAAAACCCTAAGTTTGAACAAAAATTAATATTTCATCTCCTAAATAGCACAGGTACATCTTCTAATCACAAGAAACATGTGTACCAAGTTTCATAATCATTCAATGACAGCTGACAACTGTAGCAAACTGTGGTGTACAGATGTACATGTGCACTTCAGCTAAACGCAAAACTCCATCATTTGCCATAATTTGGAGAAATATTAATATTTCATCTCAAAAATAGCACAGGTACATTCTCTAATCATAAGAAACATGTGTACCAAGTTTTGTAATCATCCAATGAGAGCTGACAACTGCAGCAAACTCACCATGTACATGTACATGTATACATGTAGAGGCCTACATGTACAATTTACCTAAACAGAAAACTCATTCATTTGCCATAATTTGGAGGAAAATTAATATTTCTTCTCAAAAATAGCACAGGTACATCCTCTAATCATAAGAAGTATGTGTACCAAGTTTCATAATCATCCAATGAGAGCTGACAACTGCAGCAAACTCATCATGTACATGTACAGGTATACATATAGAGGCCTACATGTACAATTTACCTAAACAGAAAACTCATTCATTTGCCATAATTTGGAGAAAAATTAATATTTCTTCTCAAAAATAGCACAGGTACATCCTCTAATCATAAGAAACATGTGTATCAAGTTTCATAATCATCCAATGACAGCTGACAACTGCAACAAACTTTCTAAGTACAGATGTACATGTGCACTTCAGCTAAACGCAAAACTCATTCATAGGGATTTTAACATTGGAGCACCCCAGGGGTAGTACCCCCAGGTGGCATACCCACCCCCCATATTTCTTATATTTTTTTAATATTTTTTCTAATTTTTCTAGATTTTTTTTTAATTTGCTAAACCAAAAACCTTATCATTTCCAGGCAGGGGACACCGACACCGACACAGACACCGACACCGCCACCGCCACCGACACCGACGACGACATCCTCTTTCCCCCCTCACAATATCTCCCCTTTACTTCGTAAGGTGAGATAAAAACTTTTTTATGAATGGTGCGGGGTATATACATGTAATTATAGGCCCATCATTACCTCTAAAGCAAATTGCTGGTTGTCTTGGTTACCAGTACATGGTTCTCTGTATCTACCCTTTGGGGATGAGTTTATCTTCAGTCTCTCTGTGTTCTCATAAATGGACTGTAAAGCCAAGATCTGGAAGAAAACAATTTGTATGTTTGACTGTTGAATAGGACAAGCATCCAAGGAAAGGCACAAGGCAGATTTGATGGACCTGGTATAGATGGCTACCGGTATTAATGAGGCTGATTTGCTAACAGTGGGGTGGATTTCAATTGAGCTACCGGTATATTATCAACACAATTTTACCAGGTTAGACCCGTGAAAAACACTCACAGGGCTTTCCACCAAAATGCAGGGCCTGGTTGAAGTATATTATATTTAAACTGAATAGAAAAACAGTAGGTCTATTGCATGAAATGTATTTTTAAAACTTCGACAATATCATCTAGGTTATGAAAAATCTGATGTGCTAATTAATGTTGACTCTGGTTCTCTCACATGTACATGTATATAGGAAGTTACGCCAGGTCAGCTTTTGCCAAGGCCCTGATTGATGGGAATTTTTTACGCTTAGTTTGACCAAATTTGTAGCTCTAAATATACTCACCTGTATAGCTGATAATCAAATTAAAAAATTTGATCCTAGATCAAGGTCATCATATGGAACATGAATTCAGAGATCTTAGACTTAACATGTACAATTTGACCTTTAGAAAATAGGTGAAGTTCAGTGATATTCAATAGACTTAATGTCCAGGCATAAACAGTACAATGTAGATATAATCCTACATGAAATACTGTACTAAATAGAATCTGACCTGGATAAAATAGGTCAAAATCAGTCATCTTCAGCACATCTCTGGACCATTGCAAGATGTACACAAAATATTAATTTGGAAAGCCAAGCTACATTTTTACATGTTATATCATAGAAAACAGTAAGACCTTGAAAAATAGGTCAAGGTCAGTCATCTTCAATAAACCTCTGAACCATTGCCAGATGTATACATAGTAATAATTTGGAAAGCCTAGCTAAATTTCTTCATGTTTTATCGTAATAACCAGTACATGTATATGACATTGACAAATAGATCAAGGTCAGTCATCTTCAGCACACATTTGGACCATCGCCAGATGTATATACATGTATAGTATTAATTTGGAAAGCCTAGCTATATTTCTTCATGTTTTATAATAATAAATAGTACATGTATATGAACTTGAACAAATAGGTCAAGGTCAGGCAACTGGAAATAGGCTTCTAGTCAATCATATGCATATGTAATATGAATTTGGAGACCATAGCTTTAATCCTGAAAAAAATATAGCAAATATTAGAATTTGACCTTGAAAAATTACGTCAGGGTCAGTCATTTTCAATAGGCTTCTGACCCTTCACCCGCTGCATGTGGTACCGGAATGAATTTAAAATGTATGGCTATAAGCCTTCTTTAGATATCGTGTTCACGGACAGACAGATGACGCTGACAACGACAATACCCTTCAGGCCCGAGGGGTAAAAACTGATGGGTCATGGAATTTGCATGGGGACTGAAGAAATATATTTTGCATTTACATGTAGCTAGCCTGAATTACAAGCTGTTCCTATTCCCAATCAAGTCACCTCGGCCTGGAGACCATTGATATTTCGGACTACATGTACATGCAGAGCTATGCTTCCAAGTAAATTTTGGACGTTCTTCAAAAGTTATTTTTATGTAATTTCCAAGATAATGGAGCTTTTGGGATGAAATTTGGCATCACACATTTGATACTCAGAACTAATCTTTGACATAGTTTTCATGTTTGTCAGTGCTAAGCTTCCATCTTGCATTTGGAGCATTGAGAGAATTAGCATGTTGGCAGTACGAGTGAGACAGCTATTTTGGAAACTTTAGACATGCTAGAATCAAAAGTATTTTTTTACAAAGTTCTGCAGCTATAATTTCTCAGATAAGTCATGAGCTAATTATTCATATACTATTTATTTCATCGACAAAAGTTGATAAATTTAAAAATCAGAGGATATTTCAGGTACTCCCACAGCATCAAACAAACCAGCAAGAGCCATTGACAATGCATGGAGGGCAAGGGCACCCTTGCTGCAAATTCCTTGTGCATTTATTTCATAGTGCCAATTGCCAAAATTGATATAAAGAATTGGAGAAGTATTTATTCTTGATAAATGCAAAGTATTGTATTCTAGGTCACACATGGCGGTTTGACTAAAGTCACAGGACTTACAAAGTAGGGTTTGATATGATGTGTACCTTGACCAACATGTTTTTGCCAATTTCGAGGTTTATAGGTCACCTAAGTAGGACAGATTTTCATCAAAAGTAGGTCAGCTCAGAACTTGCTGGTAACAGTCCCCTAATTGCACATTCATACCAAAAATCAAGGTTCTAATGTCAACAGTTCATAGGAATACGGGCGACGGTCAACAAGATGACTTGGGGCCCTCTATCATGTCTATCTAGAAATATGGGAGATAGTGGAGAGATGACTTGGGGGCCCTCTATCTAGAAATACTGGTAGCCTGAAATCTTCTAAAAATTTTGAGGTTTATAAGTCACCTAAGTAGGTCAGCTCAGAACTTGCTGATAACAGTCCCCTAATGCACATTCATGCCCATCTTCATTTTATCCAGCCAATTTCTACGTTCCCACTTCGAACCTGCCTTGATTTATCTGACCCGGCCCCTTCAGCGTTCAAACTCCGAGGTGTTGATTTCACCTATGAACGAGAGACAAACCAATCAGAACGTACACATCGATTATGAGTGGAGTGACATCATCCTCTATTTGCGGCGTCCTTCCTCCTAATATGGTGCTCTCTATATAGGTCAGCCAATCAATAACGTGACTCATTTTGAATTTCAAATGTTTTCAAGGTCGGTGATGTCTCGTGTCTATTTATAAATTCAAGAACATTCAAGGGGGCCAGATATATCAAGGGAAGTTCGAAGTGGGAACGTAGAAATTCGCTTGATAAAATGAATCATGATGCATGCCAAAAATCAAGGTTCTAATGTCAACGGTTATCCTCATTTTGCCGTTGGAAAATTTGGTTAAGTTGAGGTGGGAAATAGTTAATTTTTTTTTTAAAGTTGTATTTTTGACAGAAAAAAAATGGTCTAGTGAAAATTTGATAACTGACAAGTTTCAGCTTCCTTTCAGTTTCAAACATGTGCAAAATTGTCTGTATCCATAAACGATGTGCTTGGAACAGCAGGAAGTGTCCAAAATAGCACCCATCTAAAATAGCTCCCTTATACCCGTAGCTGAAATTTGTATCGTTTGTTCTCTGAATTCGTATTCAGAACAACTAATTCCACATGCATGCCTCAACAACAGAGCCTATAACTAGCCCAAAAACATCGCCTGGAGGGGCCTAATTTACTTTGCATGGAGTGTTGACATGGTTGATGAGATGCCACGCCGGCTGTATCACGTGTAGCAGTGTAGGCCTACCCCGATTGCGTCAAGTTAATTAACAGTCCAGAAAATATTTGCAAAGATATGGTTTATTTATACGATAAATAAACCAACAATGTTTTACTCTTCTCTAGTTCAATCTTGAACGTCGCTCGACTGACAGTCGAGCGACGTTCAAGATTGAACTAACTGTTACGCCGTACTGCTTATACATGTATGCGAAGGATTGCAAGGGCGCCAGTTTTCGCACAGCACTTTGCTATAATATTCCCAGAAAGAATTAAAATGTGTGTGATCGGCATGAAGGAATGCAAGAATTTAATAATCAGGTGTTATTACTGACCTCATCTCTCTGTTCTTGAAGATTACCTGTGTAATAATCTTCCTCTAAACTTTCTAGCAACTTGCCGCCCTCCGCCATTCAACATGCAGTTACGCGCCACAACACAAAATCCACGTCCCCCGAATTTTAATTTAAAACTGGCCTCTTGTACAGGTAACGGTACCTGATCAGCTGATTAATATGAAATAGGCAAAGCCTAGAAACGAACGAAGTATACTTCTTTTGTTCGCTTCTGACTTTGCCTTTTTCGTATCATTTTTTTTTTTCGCAAACCATAAATATAGTCACTGTTATATTACGGAAGCTTAGAAGGGACATTGAAAATTATATACATATAGGCGCAGCCTAGTGCGAGTTCTTTTCATTTTCCTGGTCGTTTGTGGCTTGGTGATTTCTGATGAAATACTGGCAACCCAAAAGTTTGGAATTGCTGTGGTTGTGGATGATGCGTTGAATATTTGATCAATCGGGAAACGTATTGTTCTTTATCTGACATAGCAGACTGCCTATACCATATAGTATATGTTTCACACATTTCAAGGTCCGAAAATATGAATTATTTTCAGTATAATCAAATACAGTCGATCAGAATTGATACTCTGGATCGGATCTGGGATAAAGTATGTTGATCGAATATATAAACCACAAAATATTGGGATGCTTCTTCATTATAAATTAATTTGAGGAATGAAACTGATAGAATTATTTTAATTTTATCCTTGAATGAAAAATTAAGAATGCCAAACTGTTCGAAGAGAGATATTATTATATAATGGACAGAAATATTGCGATGTTTATAGTTACATATAATCAAATTATTGTAAACAAATGAAAAACAAGCTTGATAGCTTATGAAGCCAGGACATTCCACCTTGAGGACATTTACCCCTGTAGACATTTCCCTAGATATTTCCTCCTTCAAACATTTCCCTCTGTGGACATTCCCCACTCCCCCTCCCCCCCTTTTTTTTTTTGGTATTATAACTACAAATTTATGTGTAACACACTGAAATATTTTAAGATACTTTCAACAAGATTTGTATAATTTAGTAAAATATTGTAATAGATATCTTGGGTTTTGCCATGAATTACTTTCTCTTCAACAGGGCACTATTTTGACATGCATTCATCTCAGCATATCTGTGCTAATAAAGAATTCCATTGAATTGCGCAAGTGTATGTTACATTATTGATTGTTCGCCTCATGTAGGTGTTGTTGTTTTTTCATTCATGTAGGTTGTAATTAGCAAATAAACATCTATTCTATTCTATCGTATGGATCAAAATATTTATTTATTGATGACTACGTAATAGTTGTTAACGTATAGGATGTATACTACCGGTACCGTAGCTATTGTTTTATCATGCCGAATTATAGAAAATAATGAATAATAATAGAGAAATGCCCCAAATTTGTTTTTGTCAATATTTCAATTTTGTTAAACATTTGTACGAACTCATAGTACAAAAATATATAGGAAGGGGGGGGCGGGGGGAAGGGGGGAATGCATGTCTAAATATGAGGGGGGGGGATGCATGTCTAAATATGAGGAATCTGACTTTCTAAAATTTCGTTTTATAAGTTGTTTGAGTTCTTGGTAAAATTTTGCTGTTTGACTTCAAAGCTATTCATGAATTGACCCCTCAGAAGTGTACGGATCTAAACACAATAAAATCTGCAACAAACTATAGCTTGATGAATGTGTTTGTTTTATGAACTTTACTTGCATCTTGGTTGTCCGTACCTATTAATTTAATGTCTAAATCTAGGCCATAATCTGAAGTGAATGGATGATATCTGACGGTTCAGACAATCGCAGTGTCACCGTTTACTTGGAAATGATTTCTTGCCTGTTATAATTAAAATCCCCTATTGATAATCAGCTTGTTGTGTGACCCCCTTCTCCCTTTTCTTTGCGAACTTTGGATGACCTAATTTATCACGCGGACGTCAGCGACAGAACTTGAATGGCTTGATTTTGCTACGGCGTAAGGTCACAATTCCGTGGCAAATGTTCATTTTTTAAATGAACAACCGATTATCTCTTTACGAAACATCAGATCTTCAAAGCCTAATAAATAAGCTTGTTATAGCGAGCGGAGCGCGGCCGCGAAGCGGCCGCTTGCGAAGCAAGCTCTATAGGTATTGCGTAGACGTGCATATATGAAACAAAACATAGCAAAATTTAATGAAAACAAAGCAAATAACAACAACAACCGATATCCCTTGAACGAAAAAACGGTGATTTCCGTTTCCGCCACCCATGGAGAAATTGCATGCCGGGACAAATTACTCGTGATGAAGACTTAAAAGAAGAAAACATAGCCTAGCTGGCATGTCATTTTTCGAAAGGATTTCAATTTATTTATAATTTTACACAGGTGAAAGTAACTGCAGACTAAAAATGATTCGTTATGTGGCTTCGTCCTTGTCGAAGATGTCCGATGCAAAACGCAGACCACGTGACCAAGAGTTCGATCAAAAACGTTTCGCACTGAAGGTAGTCCACTGAAGGCGGCACTGAAAACGGTGTACATCTTTCGTCAAATTTAGTTCTATGGGAGGCAAAACCTGCATAAAATTCATATCTATGGAAAGCTTATTTATTGCGTTTTTAGTATCGTGTAAATATGACAAGGCATTTGTTAGAAAATAAACATTTACGACGCAGTCGTGGTTGTAAAATGAAGCCATCTCATCTTTTCGAAAACATACATGGGAGGTAACTCCGCTAGAACCGCTTGATCTCGCCGACGACGCGTGAGGGTCCTACTGTTTACCGTCCAGGCATACGCCCAGTCAAGTCCAGTAGCGTACAACTCACGTCCACTCATGTTCAGTAGAAAAGAGATAACCGCACAGGCACGCATTCAGTCACCAGTGACGTCCAGTAGCAAATGTCATGTCCAGTGGAGATAACTGAAAATTGTGATCGATTTTGAATTAAAACTGAGTTCGTAACCTATTTATTTTTTTATGATCATTCTGACTTGGTTGTTAATTTTAATTACGAATTGGAATTTCAGTTTTTTGAATGAAATTTCAGTTTACATTGAATTTGATCAAGATTAAAGTAAAATTATTTTTAAATACTTGAATTTAAATTTGAATATAATTTTAACTCGAAATTAAAATTTAATAGTCGGAAAAAAGTTTGAAGAAAACATTTCATATGGAATGAAGTCCAGAACTAATGTTTTGAGTTCAGCTCAATCAGTTCCTAATCTGAAGCTAGAGTATGTTTCAATTTAAACTTTCAAAGTTTACATTCAAAATTAATAATGAACTTTTCGAAAATTCCTGAAACTTCAGTATGTTTTATAAGCTAGACATCCTCCGATAATACCTAAAAATTTCACACCAGAGATAGGCCTACATATTTTTTTAAATTTAATCATGGCCAATTTATTTGTATTTCCACATTTTAATGACATGGGAACCGTACCCCAGTTGCAGACGAGGGGGAAGGGGAAGCCCTCCCCCCCGCCCCTCTATATATTTTTGCTATCCCTAAGGCCAGAGTGCTGAAAATTATATCTGTGGGTCAAACTCTACTAGAAAATGTGAAAACAAAACAAAGAAACAAAAAAGATGGCCTTCTCCTATATTGTAACTTGTTTCATCAGATTAATATTTTATTTTCTGGAAACCATGAAGAATTTCGATTAACATTATACAAGCGGGGCGCGGCCGCGAAGAGGCCGCTTGCGAAGCAAGCTCTATAGGTATTGTGTAGACATGCGAATATGGGACAAAACATAGGCAAAATTTAATGAAAACCCAGCAAAAACAACAAAAATGCAGAACTAATTTTTGAGTTCACCTCAATGTAAAATCAGTTCAAAGGTGTCCCTAACCTGAAGCTAGGGAGAGTATGTTCCAATTTAAACCTTCAAAGTTTACATTCAAAATTATAATGAACTTTTCGAAAATTCCTGAAACTTCAGTATGTTTTATAAGCTAGACATCCTCCGATAATACCTAAAAATTTCACACCCGAGATAGGCCTACATATTTTTTTAAATTTATTTAAATGGCAATTTATTTGTATTTCCACATTTTAATGACATGGGAACCGTACCCCAGTTGCAGACGAGTTGGGAGGGGAAAGCCCCCCCCCAACCCCTCTATATATTTTTGCTATCCCTAAGGCTAGAGTCCTGAAAATTACCACAATATATCTGTGGGCCAAGCTTTACTAGAAAATGTGAAAACAAAACAAAGAAAAAAACAAGGTGGCCACAATGATGACGTCACAGTGACGTCATTTTTCGGTCATGTTACCCTCCCAATGCCATTCCCCATTATAGACACAAATGAATTTCAAATATCAATACCCAATATGATTAATTATGGTTTTCATGTCTTGTTTATCTATAATTTTATAGATTATAATCATAGCCATTACAAGGTTGTTTCTGGCATTATAGTATAATAGCTCTCTTCCATTAATATTTTAGCATTCAAAATTATTCATTAAAGTATGTAATTATAATAATTCTATCAATTCCTTAAATTAATTAAAAATGTAAAAAGAACAATATCTCAATGTTGAGAACAGCTACAATATGAAATGATTTAGTCGATTGGCTTTACAGTTGCACATTGAACTATTTTAACATATCTGGTAAATCTATTGGCTGTAAATGTTTGTAACTATTGTTTCCATTTGGCAGATAAATAGTAGTAGTTTCGTCTTTGTATACAGATCTGTCTATTAATCAAGATATATTCACTTCAGTCTCAACTTTTGAACATGTCCATTACAAGGACATTTAGTTTGGTTAAGTGGAACCTACTTCCCCAAGGTTTTATATATTGTGTGTCCAATCAAATTAGAATTGAACAGAATTCCTTCAGTAATAAGACTAATTGTGACAGTATATATGTGACATAGATTTTATGTGTGATAATTAGAGGAACAGGATTATTCTTATTAATAGGACTTTAAAATAAAGCTGCCTTATGACAGAATATAACATCATGGCCACCTGGAACAGTGACAGGAAATCATAGCTAGGACCAGATAGAATTTGGACAATTAAATATTTGATCCAATCTAATTAAAATTCAATCCTATCTGCTCTCCAATTTGGATATGTCGCCTACATAGTGACATATACGATTGGGGAGCATTGCTAGGATATAAATCATGTCATATTTATGATCCAGGCTATGTCGACAAATTCTAGACAACAACAATACCACATGGATTTTAATGCTGTAAAGTTCTACAGGAACTGACTTTCAAACAAGCCATCGGTTTTGATGTAAGCATGTGCATGAAATATGTGTTCAGTGTAAAATATAGCTCCGGTGTAGCCTTGTTCCATACTACGTTGTTCCCACGTAGTATGGAACAAGGCTACACCGGAGCTATGTAAAATACTATACAAAACGTGGACTCTATCTGCCCATATCTGTTTCTGTGATGGATATGGGCAGATCAGATCAATGGAACCCTAAAAAGTACAATAGTACTTTAGATTTCATCCATTTCAAATATTAGCTCTGTGCAAGTCCCAGTAATTGTGTTAATTTAGAGCTGGTGGAAAACTTGATATGAATAGGCAAAGCCAGAAACGAGAGGAAGAAGTATTTCTCCGCTCGCTTCTAGGCTTTGCCTATTCATATTAGATGGACACGTTATACAGCTTTTTCTTGCCGTAGAACTAAATTTTATGAAATTTCTGCACTGATGTGAAGTGCCATTTTCGCGAAAAAGAGGTCTGACCGCATTCTCAACCTGTAACCATTTGCGTGCGCGAAGTGCAGACGACACTCGGGCGTTTTCGCTAAATATTCTACCAGTCGGAAGGGAATCGGAAGGGAATTCATCCTTGAATTTATTAGCATATTATCCTTTTTTTGTTTCAAATCTATAGCAAATATTTTTAGATTAAATGTCGATACTGTTCTAATTTTAGCTATTACCCACACTGCCTCAAATCCAATATGGCAGCCCCCGCAAAATACGCCCACGCAAACGATGAAATCTGAACATGATAGACTACGGTGATTGTCTGTCTTTACATGGATTTACACTGGTTTGTGATTAAGTTCTGTATCTGTATTTTGTCTCACGTAATGCATGTATGTTACCTATTTAACGAACTCCGTTAGGGACCGCTTCGCGGTCCCGAACTTCGTTCGTTAATACACAAATGAATCCGATATAAATGGTTTGCTTAAGTTATAATCTCGAAAACACTTGTCAACTCAACTCTTTGCACATGATTGCGCAAGAATGAAAAAATGAAAATCTATGGATAACCGAAAATAACACATATTCGGAACTTTTTTAGCATGACTGCCCGGTTATTGGACACTTTTTATGAATAAGAGTCTGCAGGTCGGCCATGCAACCACCTATGGCCAAAAAAGTAACACTGGATTAAAGACTACATCTTTAGTGATAAATCGTCATAAAAAGACGGAGAGAGACTGGGAATAGTTGAAACGCAGGGACCATTCACGGTATGAAAATGCAAGTTTGCGCCCAGTTATTGGACACTTTTTCAGTGATGGATTTATTTGAAACTAATCAACTTACTGTCAAATTGTTTGTCCCACTGTCTTTAGTAAACCTCCAAGAATATTTAAACATGAATCAGCACTGTCACCCACAAATGAGTTTCGGAATGAGCGTCGAAGATTCAACCGGTCCCACATTTTGCAGTTTTTGGGAGTGTCCATTATCCTTGGCTGTCAATCAGGGCTATTGCCAGTGTGAGCCACATGTCATGCTATCGTAAACTGGGTGCTCCCCGCAATTGTTCTATTTTTAGACAGAGTGATGGGGAGATATTTACATCGTCTGCCAAACGCCGGTCGCGTTGCACACTGAGATTCAAAATGAAGGTTCTCTATATTTGTGGGAACATTTTCAGCCAAATTTCGTTGAATTTGATCATACTTGAAATCAGGAATGAAACGGAGAAACTGGAGGAAATTTTCTGATGCATTTTTTTACCCAAATTTGTGACACTATTTCCGACCCGCACGAGGGCTAAACGCGCGCAATTCCGTGAGTAAACAGAAATTTATTAGCATGTCTTTGTAACTCAACTGTAAAATTAAATTTGTATTACAGTTGTCATGTAATATTCTCAGAAAATAGCCCCATCTAGGTGTCCAGTAATAGGGCCTGTCCAATAACCGCGGGCAGTCATGCTAGTGCGAAGCGTCAACCGATCGATACGCTTTGAGGGAAACTGCTGCGGAACAATCCCGATAAGCTCACTATCAATGTTACTTTACTTTTACTTTATTGCCACACATGAATACATATAGAAACATAAAAAATATACATATATCAATGATTTTTAAAAAAGAATGCCTTGAGTTGTAGGCCTACCAACAAGATTATCACAATCCCCAATGTAGGCTTACAGGGGCGGCGGAAGCGGGGTGTGGTGGCAGGAGAGGGTGGGTGACTTTTTCATGATTTTGGTTCTAATGTGCAGGGGCGTCGTTGGGGTCGTCAAGGTGCGAACGACCCCCCCTTGGACGCGCCAAAAAACCCCAGAAGAAAAATCAAAAACAAAAACAAAAAGACAACAACAAAAACAGAGAAAACAAAACAGAAACAAAACAAATGCTCCGTTCCAGTATTGACGCATCAGTTCGCTCAACAATGGGTTTACCACGATTTCCCGTTTTATGGTCATGAAGTGGATTATGAAAGAGCTGTAGCCCTGTTCATGAGACTCCACCCTCGACGGATACAGCAGAAGAACCCTCGACGGATAAAGCAGGCGAATTTACTGTTCAATTAATCATTAACACTAACTCTTCTTTTTTTTTCTGCTCGATGCGTGTGGATTGGAGCATCGGCAGCCTCGGTGTACCGTTGGCGAAGTGCAGAACGGGCAATAAACTGAAAGCTGTATATGTATAACTTATACTATAAGCTTTGCTGAAGGCTACAGATACTACATTCGTGATATTTCATTTCCGGAAAATATATCAGTTTAATTGTTTTTCTAGTCAGTATTTTACCATGGCCACGTTTTAATGAGTGATATTAGTTTCATTTTTCTAGTCAGTATTTCACCATGACAACGAGATATAGTCCATGATACACAGTTCGATATTCTACACAATATTATTGTGATATTTTCAGCAAAAGCTTAATGTTCACAGTCATGAAATGACAGATGGATCGGAAAGTGATATGATGATGTTTAGTTTTAATCATTTTAACATGGTTACATGCAGTGGCGTCGGAAAGCGGCGCCCCCCCCCCTCCCTCTGACTTTTGATTTAGGGGGCCCGAATATGTCCCCACATAAAAATTACAGATAGAGTGCCTGGAAATGTAGTGGTGTGTTATAGGCCCGTTTTGTTTGGGTCAAACCAGGAAGTCAAATGGAGTCCGGCATATTCTTCAATATCGATGCGGGTTATGCGAAACAAATGTGAAAATAGAGCCATAAATCTATATACATTGTGTTCAGATTTGTTTCCGGGAAAACGGGTAAAACGCATCTCCGGCAACCGGAGACCCCGGAGCTTCCGGTGCCTAGGCGACCCCTGGACCCTCGCCTAAAGTGCTATGATAATCGACCCCCCTTTGAAAAATCCTAGCGACGCCCATGATGTGACCGGTTTTTGTGACCGCCCTGTAGGCTAGGTTTTCACGGAGCGGCGACTTTGCACTGGAGGGGCACGTTGCTGTTTGGTTTAAAGTGCTCTGATTCGCTCATTCTTCTGTTCCGTTTGGAATGACCAATAACTGTTTTAGTTGTTATTTACATAGAAATTGCATTGGCTTTATTGGACGATTAGCTGATTATCAAATTTAGAAATCAAAATTGCGTTCATATTATTTCTTTTTTTTTGTGTTCACAAATTTCTCTTCAAACGCGTCAGCGCCGTCCCAGAGGAGTTACGGAAGTTGGGAAAGAATACGACTTTCAGAAAAACGACCAAACGCCTTTGTTTGTTTGCAACCAAAAAAATCAACAAATCAGTTTAGTTTCATATTTTTTCTTTTTGTGTTCATACTGTTCTCTCCAAACGTGTCAGCGCTATCCAATCCTCTGCTGAAATGTTGATTTCTTCGAGATCACTGCGTATAGTTCGAATTTTGGAAAGAATTTTTTTTTTTCATTCAAAAGTTATCAACACAATTTTTCTTTTAAATGACGAGAAAAATCACAAAAACAATCTCAAAATGCAGTTGATTATATAGTGATGATATGTCGTTTTATATGCCGGAAATCGGCCAGAATGCGAGTAGTAGGTAGCAAGCATTTCGACGCAAGTTTTGCCGGGGGAGGTAACTCTTGCATCCACCAGGGGGCGCTGTTTCCAGGTTAAAGGTATAGGGGACGCCACACCGCCTTTCACCTCTGTGGCGCCAGGGGGCGCCACCAGCTCAAGGTCACGTGGAGGTCAAAAGTAGTTTCGGCAATCTGTAACCTTTGTATTCCTCCGCGGACAGAAAGTAGTCCCATGTCAACCAAGTGACTTCCAATGTTAATGTATACGGGGAATGCCTAAAAAGAGTATGGGAATAGACGTTTTGTGACACGGTTGGGTCCCTAGTGGACCGAATGGGTCGAGTGAGGTATCAAAGTGAAGCATTCGTGAAGGGGCATCCAGTCATGGGTGGGTGGATGTAAAATTAGGATTTTTTCCCGAAACTATAAAAAGCGGAACACGGACTTTACCCCTAAAATAGGGGAAAACACCTATCAACCCTAGTCAAAAGGGCTAATATCGGTCTCCGGGCCTATTGGGACCTGCCTATCAAGCCAATGGGGTGGGTGCATGTAAAATTATGATTTTTTCCCGAAAATATAAAAAGCGGAACACGGACTTTACCCCTAAACTAGGGGAAAACCCCTATCAACTCTAGCCAAAAGGGCTAATATCGGTCCCTGGGCTTATCGGGGGCTGCCTATCAAGTCAATGGGGTGGGTGCATGTAAAATTAGGATTTTTTTCCGAAACTATAAAAAGCGGAACACGGACTTTACCCCTACAATAGGGGTCTGTATTATACAATATAAGGGAAAATGCCTGTATGGGTATGGGGATGGTCAATTTTTTTTGTGGGTGTTACTATGGGTTGTGGGGTCTCGTTTTTCTCGTCTCGCCGAGAAAAATACAATGGGAGGGGTCCCGGAGCGAATCGGTGAAATTTTGGGGAAAAGTCACTGAGGTCTGTATATAGACCCATAGGCTGGCCATGGGGGGTATAGGTCCAACCTGGGAAATTCACACACGTTCATTGTGATATGGGTTGCTTGGATTTGTTTTTCACGTCTCGTCATTTAGAACACGATGGGAAGGGTCCCGAAGCGAAACGGTGAAATTTTTGGAAAAAGTCACCGATGCCTGGGTAGGCCCATAGGCCTATACTGCATGGCTATGGGTGTATAGGTCCATACGGGGTGGACGTTTTGGGATCTAGGTGGGCCACTAATGGCCCGATGGGGTCGAGTGGGGTATCAATGTGAAGCCTATGTGAGGGGGCAACCGATGGGATGGATGTGGGGTAGGAATATCGTCATTCTGCGCATGCGCAATAGACAAAGTGTATGGAAATAGACGTTTTGGGATCTAGGGGAGCCACTAGTGGGCCGATTGGATCAAGTGAGGTATCAATGTGAAGCCTATGTGAGGGGGCATCTGATGGGGTGAGTACGGGGTTGAAATATCGTCACTCTGCGCATGCGCAGTGGACAAAGGGTATGGAAATAGACGTTTTGGGGTCTAGGTGGGCCACTAGTGGGCCGATGGGATCGAGTGAGGTATCCATGTGAAGCCTATGTGAGGGGGCTAGACTAGGGTGTCGTTTCCATTCTGCTGCGCAGATCACGTGGGTTGTGACGTCACTTCCGGGTTTCACCTCTAAACCCAGAAGAGTTCCCTTAGACGTCCGGATGTTCAACCTCCGGGGTTTTTCCCGGCCCGGCCCGGCCCGCCCCGGCCGCAGCGCGCGCGCGCGGGGGTGATCTGATGCCGCAGCGCGCGCGGGTTATCCGGAAGTGCGCGGGTGAATCCGCAGCGCGCGCGCGCATGAAGACCCTCATACATACCCCAATGCAGGCGCAGACGTGATATGCCCGGATGATAGACACGGACGTCGCCGAGAAAAACACATACAACACGTCACATACAGTCGCCCCCCTCAAGACTCTCATATATACCCGAAAAGATACGGACGTTACCGAAAAGACACGGACGTTACCGAAAAGACACGGACGTTACCGAAAAGACACGGACTTTACCGAAAAGACACGGACTTTACCGAAAAGACACGGACGTACCCGAAAAGACACGAAGGTGAACGACATTGTAGAAAAACCCCACAGACAGGTTAGTACATGCATTCCTATGATGTTCACAGGTTACGCCCATTCCCGAAGGGCCGTCACATGGCGTAGTAGAAAAAGCGCATTTCTAACCTTATTGACCTTATGGCGCAAGCGAGTATAACAAGTGCCCATGACTCACACGGTGTATAAAGCCCTACCCAACAGGTACACTATAAAGCCACGCTTTATGCGGATACGGTCGATATCATGGAGGAGGTGGGAGACATCTGTGATGCGGACCCTACACAACCGTGCCCGGCCCATATTCGTCTGTCCCGAGAGGGCTGGACCAAATTCAAACGGGTGTTGTCTGGTGAACTGGACGGCGACCTCATCCACTTGTGTCACGATGTGTACATCCGACGCGGCCCTTTCTTTGCTCAATTGGCTCGGCTAGATGGGGGTACAGCGCATTTTACCCTTCACCCTGATCTATGGTCTGCATTGGAAGATGCCGTGATAGATGTGGATCAAGTGCTTATCAAGCGGTCATCAGACGAGTTGGACTGGTCATTTACCATGGACACTGTGGAAGCCAACGAAGAAAATCAGAAAGAAACTCCGGCCCAAGATATACCCGTTATAAATAAACGATAGAGCCAGGGTCCATCATCATTTGTCACCATGAAGCGCTGGGAGAAGGTGTTGGATAACTTATACTACAGTCCCGACAGTCCGGCGGCCTATAGTGCATTGTCGGCTCTCTATCGAGCGGCCACACCCCAGGGGATACAACGTGCCCAAGTCCGAGATTGGCTAAGAAAACAAGACACCTATACCTTACATCGATCTGTCCGTCGCCATTTTCTACGGAACCGGGTCATCGTGGGAGGAATAGATGCCCAGTGGCAAGCGGATTTGGTCGATATGAGCGCCTTTGCCAAACACAACGATGGGAATCGGTATATCTTGACGTGCATCGATATCCTATCGAAGTATGCGTGGGTGGTACCCATCCGGACGAAAACGGGGGCGAATCTCATAGCGGCGTTCAAAGACATCTTCAAGACCGAGGCGCAAACCTTTGTATTTGCAAACCGACGAAGGCACGGAATTCTCAACAGACCGTTCCAACAGTTTCTGAAAGCCCAGAAGGTGTTTTTCTTCCATACGTACAACGAGACCAAGGCTTCCGTGGTGGAAAGGTTCAACAGGACATTCAAAGGCCGCATGTATAAATATTTCACCTATAAGAATACAAGGCGGTACATCGATATTCTCCCGAAACTTGTGAGTGGTTACAATGGAGCCTATCATCGGAGTATAGAGAGAGCCCCCATTACCGTGACCCAACGCAATGAAGCCCAAGTCCGGCGTGTCTTGTACCCCAGGCAATCGCAGCGAACGACGAAGGCGGTGTACAAGGTCGGGGACCCTGTACGAATCAGTAAAGTCAAAGGTCAATTTGAGAAAAGTTACTTGCCCAACTGGAGCGATGAGCACTTCCTGATTAAACGGCGCCTACCCCGACAGCAGCGAGTCTATGAACTGGAAGATCTTCAAGGGGAACCGTTGCTAGGGACGTTTTACGAGACGGAATTACAGCCTGTCGTAAAAACACAGCAAGACTACTACACTGTGGAGCAGATTTTGAAAACGGAACGTCGACGTGGCAAACAGTTTCATTTCGTCAAATGGCAAGGCTGGCCCAGTTCCTTCAATTCTTGGGTCGCTGCCAACCAGGTGAAACGACTATAAAGCCAGACACCACTGCCGTCATCCTTCATTCCACGTCCGACCACAGTGCTATGGACAAACAGCAGCTGCCTCTAAACACAGCGTCTCCCAAAACGCGCAAAGCGCAAGTGGGCTTTGTGGTGATACTGCTAACCCTGCTGAGTGTGTTGTACAGAGGTGTGTTTTACGACGTAGCCTATGTCAGCACGTTACTTAACCAACTGAGAACACCAGCCACCAGTGAAACCGGTCTACATATAGCACCAGTCAACCCCGTATCGAGCCCAGTCACCACCACACCCCGTGTACAAGCCACGTCGAGCTCCACATCAAGCTCCACACCTACACCAAGAACACCCACTACGTCTGAAGACCCACCGGATTTCATCCCTCACAGTGAACAGACAACGACGACCGACGTTGTACCCAACACCATCATCACTCGCAGTGAACAGACAACGACGACCGACGTTGTACCCACCACCACCACTCCAGTTCACTCGTACGAAATTTACAAGAGCGGGTTACCACGACAGCGCATACAGCTCGAACCATGGACCCTCGGTGGCAGCATCCCTTCACTTGCGTCATCGCAGGACCGACGGCCTCCGGCAAAACGCACTTCGTCAGGAAGCTCCTTCAACACGCCGACAGCATGATCACCCCACCCATTGCCCGAGTCGTGTGGTGTTACGGAGAATGGCAGGCAGCGTATGCAACAATGCCCCACATCACGTTCGTGGAAGGCCTACCCAACCTGGTCGATTTGGAACCCGACACCTTGGTGGTTCTGGATGATCTCATGGCGGAGACGGATGCGCGGGTCACCCAACTCATTACCAAAGGCAGCCACCATCGACGGCTCAGCATCATCTACATTGTGCAGAATCTGTTCAGTAAAAACAAAGAACATCGGAACATCAGCTTAAATGCCCACTACCTGGTGGTCTTCAAAAACCCGAGAGATACCACTCAACTGCTGCACCTGGCGAGACAGATGTATCCCGGCCGCACACCGTTTGCGTTGGAAGCCTTTAAAGATGCGACAACCCCTCAGCACGGGTATATGCTCTTCGACCTCAAGCAAGCCACCCCCGACCACCTTCGACTACGGACCGGCATCTTTCCCGGAGAGGCCCAGCACGTGTACATGCAAAAATAATGTAAACACACTCACAGTGGCTCCCCCAGCTGGAGTGTGTGTTTGATGATGGGGATAATAAAAAGAATGAATACCACAGCATGGTTGACTTTGTCTCTGTTCTCTGAGGTAGATAAAAAGGGCAGAGTTGTGGGTTCTGGCATTAGTTGTACATGACACAAAAGAAAAAGGTGTTACAGAAAGGCGGCCTTCTCGGGGCCATCTTAGCACCGTTGGCTGCTTCCGTGTTGGGTCCAGTATTGGGTGGACTCTTCGGCCGACAATGAACCACACGAAAAAAATGGTCCTCGTAGAACCACGGTTCCTTCAAAACCTCCAATCGCCCTACCCTGTCCCACCTACTGTGAAGACCATAAACACCCTCGATGGAGAGATGCAACAGATCTTACAGAGACCGGGGTTAAGCGACAGTGAGAAAGTACAACGGTACAATGAGACGCTTCAACGGTACATGACGTTCATGGACCAATACCAAACCTTCTCTACCCCACCACCACCACCACCGCCACCACGTGACACACCGCCGACCTCAGCACCGCTCCAACAGCCGCCATTACCAGGGGTAGCACCCACAGCCCCACAGTGGGTGGAAGACGAAGTGCTGAAGAGTGTACCTGCATCGTTCAAGAAACAAGCTGGCCTGGCATTACAACGGATGAAACAGAATCCTAACATGACTTGGAATGATAAAGGCGAACTACTGGTACAGAATCAGGTGGTTCCCGGCACCCACATGACGGATTTAGTGAATGAACTGATGCGTCAACGCAGGTCGCACACGGATCCTCGAGGATGGGAAGTCTTCGCTCAAGGCTTGAAAGACATGCATGTACCACAGGAATTGGTGGGGAACCCCCACCGCTGGGCCTTTATGCAGCGTGACTCACCGAGTCGTGCACCACGACAGACTTCACAACCTTGGGAAGCCGAGTGGGAACCGGAGTCACCCCCCAAAACACCACCACCACAACGGGCACCTTCTTTTCAGGCCTTTAAAAAACCACCCTCGATCAGGACACCCCACATCCCCAGAGCCGTGACACGTAGCAAGTCACCGCGACGAACACGACGACGGACACAACCGCCCAAGGCCTGGAACACCTATTAAAACCAACAGCAGCAGCAGGACAACTCAGTCGCCATGTTTTACCTCACCCTACCCAGTAACAGTTCGCTGGATGTGTTTCCTGACAACACCGTGGCCAAGTACGTGACCCAGTTACCGCAACCGTTGCATTTACCTAGACGCTGGCAATGTGGCCTCGTGGATATCCAATACCCTTACTCGTGGTACAACGTGCGAGCCAATGAAGTGTGGTACGAGGTGACCTACGAAGGAAAAGACACCCGACTCACCCTCCCTGAAGGCCAATACGATACTCCCAAGGAGTTCATGGGTGGGCTGTCAAGACTGTTGCATTATAAGGCTCTACGGGAGGTCACGAATACTTCAAAACCCATCAAATCCTTTCCCTTCAAGAATCACGTGGACTTATCGTCACCGCCAACGCGAGTGTCGTACTTAGTCCTATCCTACAGCAAATGCTGGGTTTCGATCTACAGACGTTCGCTGGTCCCACCGCCCACCAAGGCGAGATCCCGATGGATATGAAGTCGGGTATGTACGGACTCTACGTCTACTCGGACGTGGTGGACAACCACATCGTGGGCGATATCAACACACCTCTGTTACGGGTGGTGCCCATTAAAAAGACGTATGGAGATCAAGTCACCCACAGTTTCACCCACATGCTCTACCTACCCGTACGACAAACCGACATCAACACGATCACGGTGGATATAAGAGATGACACGGACGACCGGTGGCATTCGAACGCGGGAAAGTGGTGCTGACACTTCATTTTCGACAAGCACGTGCTCCCCACTTTGTATAATGAAGGTGCCTTACGAGTGCGATGCACGCAGCTATATGGACCATTATGCCCAACAGGCCGGCGGTGGCCTTCCGGTATTTAGTGGTGCACGCATGCAACGAAGACATGGACTGGGGAACATACTCGG
>JAVTVY010051888.1:0-25481 GCA_036873755.1 Hanleya hanleyi
AAAGTTTCTGTGCAAAAGGGCTTCGACGAGGACCAATCCGTTGACTATGAACGTGATGTGCCTCTGGTAAGTCTCTGCCGATCAATAATAGAATTTCTGCATCTTCATCTAATGGTGGTATATGCTTGGCAATGTCCTTCAAATGGTTGAAGTTTTGTGCAACCTCTGGTGTTGGAATTTCTTCTCGAACATCTGGTATTTGATTGCATTCAATCAAATTTGGAAGATCTAGTGTTGTGCTGCTATCAAGGCTCTCTATGACGAAACCACTGGCTCTCCGGCCGGACGTTTCAAAGCTGCCTGCACATGACGAAAGTGTGTATGGAGATTCTTCACCATGTATGTCTAATAGTTCGAAAAACTTTGATTTAGCCAGGGACATGTTGCTTAGATCATCGAGTATAGCATACATCTGCCTTGCCTTCTCTGGTCTCCCATCTGGGTATACTCTAACAAGCATAGTTTTGGCACAGGATTTACCGGAAAACCCTTCCCCGCAAGGTACATTTGGATGTGACTAGAGAAGAGGAAGGCTCAGTTGACTCTGAGGAGGCCTTCTCCCCGCCGTGAGGTATTGTGGTTGCCAAAGTTCTACCATCAGTCTTTTCTACAGGAACGTGTAAGGCAGTGGGATGTTTCTCACTTCCGCAATCAGCGCACTTTACCGTCTCCTTGCAAACACGAGACATATGGCTACTTGAGGCACAACATCTATAACATACACCAAAGTCCTTCAAAAGCTGTTTTCTCTCCTGAAGAGGTTAGCTTTGAAACCTTTACACTGGTTAAGGGAATGATTTGTCTTGTGTACTGGGCACCGTTTATCTGGTTCCATTTCCTTGTCCTTTGGTGGGACGATTTCTGTCTTCTTGGCAGAAATAGCATTCCTAGTGCTTGCTGATGCCCCTCTCGCTCTCTCTTTCTTCACAGGATATGTTGTAGCAGTGTCATACACAAAGCTAGGGTCATTCCTTGCTGTGCTGATATCACGGAGAAATTCAGCGAAATCAGAGAACGGTGGGAAAGAAACACTGTAGCGTCTCTTATATTTGAGGGCTGCCGTCGTCCACTTTTCTTGGATATTATACGGCAGCTTACTGACGATTGGTCGAACACCGGAAGAGGAATCAAAATACGCAAGGAGATACTTGTATCTATGGTCTTCCTTCGCTGATTCTATTTCAGCAACTAAGTCTAAAAGTTCGTACAGTTTCTTACTGTCTTTGTTTCCCAGTTTAGGAAAATTCTCCAGTCTCTCTTTGAGAGCGGCCTCGACCATCTCAGGACAGCTGTAGCGTTCATCCAATCGAGCCCAAATCCTCTCAAGCCCTTTGTTAGGGTCACTGACATTCGATGCCCTAATGCTGAGTGCATGCTTGGAAGACTCGGGTCCAAGCCACTTCACTAACAAGTCAAGCTCTTCAGTGTTAGTAACTTGTAGTTCATCCATGATGTTGCGGAAACCAGATTTCCAAATAGCGTATGTTTCTGGTTTGTCATTGTATGCAGTCAAGCGAGACAGTAGCAGCTCCTTCTTCAGCAAGAATCGTGTCAGGTCGGACGTTACTGCATGACCTACATCTACTTGATCAGGTGATCGCCCATAACCCCGATTTACAGGCCTAGAACTAATGTTGTAAGTAGCTGGATTGTACATAGGCGCATGGGGGTTAAACATAGGCAGCGGCCTAGGTGATGGAGTGTCTACATGTCGTTCTGGTACATTTTGCGTATCCACGTTTGGCCTCGCATGTTCATTAACATACTGTCTGGTCCGTTCCAATGGATCCTGGATGGGAATGGAGAGCTCGGAGAGACTACGATGTGAGCCTTGACTTCCCTCACCAGCTGCTTGATACACTCGAACTTCCGCGTCTGCGGCAGCAGCTTCTATTTCCAGTTTAAGCCGATCAATATCTGCGTCCAGTTCGGCTTGTCTACGTGCAGCTTCGGCAGTCACCAAAGCTTGTTGTTTACGCAGTCCTGATTCTTTGAATGCATACTCTGCACGTGTTCGTGCAGCTTCAGCTTTAGCACGTTTCCTTGCGAGAACAGAACTTGTAGCAGATGTATTCGAATGAACTGACCGATTAGAAATGTGTGATGGAGGTGGATGTGACAGTCTCTCTAACGCTCGTTGCATGTTATCATCAATTTCTACACGAGTCTTTTGTACTGAGATTTCCCGATCTTTATTAATGGAAAGGCTGTGGCCCAACTCATTTTGACTATCACTGGTACCAGTTCTTAACAGAAAGGCAGTATAGTCCATTGCAAGTTTGCAATATTTATCATAACTGAGAGTTAACTCTTTTTCAACCTTGCGCAATGAGTTCACTTCACTTGGCAAACCAGCAGATTCTGTCAGAATGTTCTCAACAACTTTCCAAGCTTCCTCTAATCGAAAGTAATGTTGGACGCGGAAAGCTTCATATTGCTCTCTTCCTTTTTCTGTTAAGGATCTGACTCTGGGTGGCCTGTCTATGAGAGGAGGGCCTTGAAGAGTATACGACTCTAAATGTGTGTCAGATAGCTCTGAGAATTCAGACAAAGCGAGGTTGGCTAAATAGGACATAGTTCCAATATTCACGTAAAGCGTTCTAGTTGTGTCACAAATAGAAGAAACACAATGTCAGTGTAGTACATACACATACAGTTCTGTGTGATAAAACTCAGATAACTTGCTGTGAAAGTTCTAGCTTGTGAAAACTTCTACTTTTGAGAAATGACTGCGTAGGCGGCGACCTGATGTCGGTGCCCTGGTGACGTTCGACGTTGTCCTTTGCCCGTGATCTTTTCTCAATGTGTCCATAAATTTGTCACAGTTGATGACGTGGTTCCATATCGCTGTTAATATTCCAGGTTGATCAGCTGGTCGTGGATTCTTTTACTGTTCTGCCCCATGCCCGGAGGTAATTGACAGACAGATAACCCTATGCCTTGATTCAAAGTTGTTTATTCATCAAAACTCTTCCACAAAGGAAAGAGGGTAAAAGACTGCAAAGGAAAAATAAAAAAAGTAACAAAAGAATGCTATAACAACCAACAATCATTTCACAGGCAATCTGCTATCATTTTCATACTTTACATGAAAAAAACCCTGCCAAAAATAAGCCGGACTACTTTCACCAGAGCGATCGGTGCACGACTTTATGACTCAAAAGAGGTGTATTACTACGCGAAACAATGTGGTAAACAGTCTGTGGCAGGGATTATGGCAGGCTCAGTAAAGGCGCGGGAATCATGGAAATGACTAAGTTACAAGAAACGCATAATGTAAACAGGACAATTAAAAACTTAGCGATTACTATCTGAAATGTCTTAGTAACTTGTAAATCAAGTGTTTAATGAGGCGAGGATAATGGAATAGTTCGGAAAAGTTAGCACAGTGAAAATGTAAACACGTGCGCAGCTAGGATGTCTTCAGCTGTACACTGTAGCAATGTCATTGTCAGTCTTTCATGACAGCAACGATAGTTCATAATGTCAAACACAGCGAGAAGATAATGCTTACTTACATCGTGGTTGAAGCAGGATCGAACAAATAAAGGAAATTAAAAGAGCGACGTCCGTCGAGCACAACGGGAGTCCGATGTCGCTTTCACTGATAATGAAAACGAACGAACCTTCGAACACAGAAGAGTTCCTAAATTAATCACTGAATATGCATGAACTTACACACTGTTACGGGTGTAACAGTACAATGATCGCCATGTCATATAACATATATTTCATAACTTTTCCCGTCAAAATCTATTACTTGAAAATCCGAGCATTTTGATTGGCCGATGGTGGCCGTTTTGTTTTACATAGCAACTTTTCAATAAGATCATTGAGAGACCCTGATCCATCGATTATGTGTACCAAGTTTCACAACGATCGGTGCAGCGGTTTCAGAGGAGAAGATCCTTGAAGGTTTTAAGCTAAATCCAATATGGCCGCCAAACCGTTCAGCCAATCAAAAATATTTGCTTTCAGTACAACACACCATGGCCTTCTCGATATATCGTAGCAACCTAGAAACCCGTATCTATCAGGGTTCAAGAGAATAAGCCGTTGCAAAATTGGTCAAGTTTTTCACCAAATTCAAGATGGCGGCCAAACCACGTGACCTAGGAGTAATATTTTTGCATATTCATGATCGCCATGTCATGTAACATATATTTCATAACTTTTCCCGTCAAAATCTATTACTTGAAAATCCGAGCATTTTGATTGGCCGATGGCGGCCATTTTGTTTTACGTAGCAACTTTTCAATAAGATCATTGAGAGACCCTGATCCGTCGATTATATGTACCAAGTTTCACAACGATCGGTGCAGCGGTTTTAGAGGAGTAGACCATTGAAGGTTTGAAGCTAAATCCAAGATGGCTGCCAAACTCTTCAGCCAATCAAAAGTATTTGCTTTCAGTGCAACAGATCATGGCCATCTCGATATATCGCAGCAACCTAGAAACCCGTATCTATCAGGGTTCAAGATAATAAGCCGTTGCAAAATTGGTAAAGTTTTCCACAAAATTCAAGATGGCGGCCAAACCACGTGACCGAGCACCACAATTTTTGCATATTCGTGATCCCCATATCACAATGCATATATGTAGCCACTTTTCTCGTCCAAATCCGTCATTTGAAAATCGGACAATTTTTGATTGGTCAATGGCGGCCATTTTGTTTCACGCAGCAAATTTTCAAACGATGATTTGAGAGCCACAGATCCATAGATCATGTGTATTAAGAATCGAGTCAATCGACCCAGCGGTTCCAGAGAAGAAGATCTTTGAAAAAAAAAATTGAGGGTAAATCCAAGATGGCCGCCATGTCGTTGGGAAAATAAAGAAGCTTTACCCCAGGTGCAACACCTCTCTTGTCATGTCATCATGCCTCCAAGTTTCGACCGAATTGTTCCAGCCCTTTTCGAGTTATAGCGGGAACAAAATATGGCGGAAAATAATGGGAATAATAATAATCCGAACAGATACAAAAGGCTTCAAGCCATTCTGGCTTTGAACCCTAATAACAAAAGGTGACCAGCCATACTGGCTTGGCCCCCTAAATATAGATGTGCGAACGTGAGGGTATGGATCTATGCATGGGAACTGATTGGCTCGATGTTTATCACAAATCTCAGGTGCACAAAACTACTAAAAAATATCCCAAATGCGTTCACGGGTTGCAAATTCACCAACGCCTTATTCAATCAATGTGAACGCCTGATTCTTGAATATCAGCCTATGAAAATGCCGTCTCTGTGGACCAGACGAAAATACGTAAACCATCATCGCGCGGAAGCGAGCAATCCATAAAAGATAAGACGGGGAACTAGAAGGGACATCGTCAGTCGTCGCTTGAGAGACGCACAACTCGGCCTACAGCGTAAAGGAATCGCGACCATGAGAACTAGATCAAACCGGATACTTTATCACATCTAGTGCACTATATGCAAGGAAGAGATAGACCATCTAAGCTTCGTCCCGCGCGCCCATCTTTGCTTGCCTGGACAAATTCCTGTGCAGCAGTCATACATGAACGGCAGCGACGCACTGCCATAATCTAGCTGAGATGTACGATACATCGGGAAGGCAAATTTCAACGGCCATTTCAGGCCACTCAGATCGTCCGTTAGGTGCAAGGCCGCACCCACTGTCGAAGGCCATCACGTATGACTCCTCAAATCATACTGTCACGTGCGGATGTGGATTAACGCCTGGGTCATGGATGAATAAACAACTCTCCACTTTGGCAACTCTCCATATTAATTGATCAACTTTTCGGAAAGAGCGGGTGTGCTGTGTCCACGTGAAAGGAGCTAGATTCATGTGCCTCTATACTCTTTCCCCTCGGTCCGTTAAGACGCCTTTTTATTCCATATAAATAATACAACTGTACAATAGACAATATAAATATCTTCTTGAATTTCTCATTCGCACATTCACTCAGGTCATTATATCACTCACGGGGCCCTCGGTGGCCGAGAGACCTAAGGCGCTTCGCTGGTGACCGCTAGCCTCGCACCGCTGAACCGGCACGGGTTCGAGCCCAGCTGGTCCATGTGTGAAAGTTTGTCAGTTACTTGCCGAAGGGCGGTGGTTCTCTCCGGGTACTCCGGCTTCCTCCATCAATCAAACTAACTGTCACCATATGAGTGAAACAAACTTGAGTGTGACATTAACCCAAATTCCCTCCCTCCCTTATATCACACTTGGATATTCCAGATCATCATTTGAAAAGCAAAATGCTATGATCAACAAGTTGATTTCAGTACATTTTGAAACCGGGCCCATTATGGTAAAACGCTTTGATTTCTGACAGTCAACGCTACATTTGGTGGTCACTTCCATCGCCGATTATCGATATTTATCGCTATCGATGATATTTGACTCCGGTAACGGTGTTTTGGGGTGGTTCTTGGTGGTGTTGTCCTCAGGTTCACGCTTGGCTGGTGGTTCATAGGAAGCTTCGACATCGCTGGATGATGGTTCAGACTTGAACTTGATTTCTGTCAGCCAAAATATCCAGCAGATAAAGTCGCAACTTGCTGAACTAGTAACTATGCCCCAAAACACAGTTAGTAGTAAGTCTCACTGTAATCTTCTGAAAAGTGATGACTGTCAAATAAAGCGTGAGCTAGCCAAGATAATCCCGGCTTCAACAAAACCTGGTAATGGGTGTCCCAGTTACAGTGGTATCGTGCAAAATAGATACGACCCCTTACCCGACCAATTTAGTAGGTCTACTAGATGAATATATGCCTGACTACACTGACATCGAGAATTATGAATCGGGACCGACACACGAAGGCAGGATGCGAAGTCGCGAAGGCAGGATGCGAAGTCGCGAGGGCAGGATGCGAAGTCGCGAGGCCAGGATGCGAAATCAAAACAGCGAAGCGCGAAGTCAGGATGCGAAGTCAGGATGCGAAGTCGCGAGGCCAGGATGCGAAATCAAAACAGCGAAGCGCGAAGTCAGGATGCAAAGTCAGGATGCGAAGCGCGAAGTCAGGATGCGAAGTCGCGAGGCCAGGATGCGAAATCAAAACAGCGAAGCGCGAAGTCAGGCTGCGAAATCAAAACAGCGAAACGCGAAGTCAGGATGCGAAATCAAAACAGCGAAGCGCGAAGCCAGGATGCGAAATCAAAACAGCGAAGCGCGAAGTCAGGATGCGAAATCAAAACAGCGAAGCGCGAAGTCAGGATGCGAAATCAAAACAGCGAAGCGCGAAGTCAGGATGCGAAATCAAAACAGCGAAGCGCGAAGTCAGGATGCGAAATCAAAACAGCGAAGCGCGAAGTCAGGATGCGAAATCAAAACATCAGCATTGCGCATGATCCTATCAAAACGAGGCCGGTTTGTAGCCCTGATTCCTAATATACATTGTAGGGGCATGCGGTATTATCACTCAGTGATAGATGGTTTTGAATTTCGAATAATAATTGAACAAATACATATATCAATTTGTGTATTTTCAATTCTGGTTTATAACTGTGCAAGTTTTAAATGCACACCGAAAGCCTGTTTTATCGAACTATTTGATTTGGCTGTTTCTGTGGTGGATACTGACGGGGAATTCTGGAAATGAATTAGAACACGACCGATTTGTACCATGCAGAATATACAAGAATATCTCTTTATTTATGCTTATATTTAAAAGGGTTGATGTAAACAGAGAAACAATAAATTGACAATGTTTGGCCTCGAATCTCGACTTCGGACTCCAAACTATATGCATCGTCGGATGAATGATGTAACTAGTTTATTGAACAGAAAAATCGTTTGGCTTGTATCTGGGTCTAGTTTCAATAAATTTTAGTGTACATTTATTGAGATATCTACTTCTGAGTCGCTTGACTTCGGTCTCGGAGCGTCGATTCCAAAGATGAGGAGGAAAAAAAGAATAAAAATAAAAAATACGGGGCGGCCGAATATTTCGGGACGGGCGGTGATGCTAAAAAGGAAACTTTTTTAACCAACCTAATGTTCGCGAATTATGATATTGCCCTGTACGTAGACGTTTGGCATGGAGTGACGAACATACGAGTTTTAGACAATAGCCCCAAATTAATCGCTAATTATCTTACTGCTTGTTAATAGTCTATCTGTTTCCGTGTGTATATATTTATTAGCACATAATAAGGATGTATGGAAATATTGATCCTTGATTTCACATTTTATATCATCAATCCTAAATTTGTACAAACCTCCATCTTAGAATTGGCCCGGATCGTTTAGGACACAGGGCTAAGTAGCACTGTTGTGTCAGAGATATATATTTTTTTATTTTTAATTTGATTTGCTTTTTTAATTTTAAAATTTTAATTTTTTTCAATTTTAAAATTTCTAAATTTTTTTTAGAATCACTAAATTATCATATAGCGTACTATAATACTCATACGTGGCCATATTTTAAAGCGAGAGCCAAGCATGGAAAATTACACTATATACACTATATATAAAGACCAATTTATCTGGTAAGCAATAATTCTCAATTATTCGTAGATGGTATGGCCCATTCACACACCAGGCTAACTGGAAATTGGGCAAGATTGGAATAAAAATGTCAACCTGAACAGTCACCAGGCTGACATAGAGTCTTAAGCAAGCTTTGAGCGCTTCAGTATAAATTATCAATTATTCGGGTTGGTTTTAATCATTCCCGAAACACCAGATCCGAAAATATATTCAAATACCATTTGTGAATTTCTATAGAACATCAGTAATGCAAAGAAAAGATACACATCAGAATAATTTTACTTCCTCCGTTGCTGTGATAACAACAACCAGCAATAATCTTCAATTGCCCCTACAATGTATATTAGGAATCAGGGCTACAAACCGGCCTGGTTTTGATAGGATCATGCGCAATGCTGATGTTTTGATTTCGCATCCTGACTTCGCGCTTCGCTGTTTTGATTTCGCATCCTGACTTCGCGCTTCGCTGTTTTGATTTCGCATCCTGACTTCGCGCTTCGCTGTTTTGATTTCGCATCCTGACTTCGCGCTTCGCTGTTTTGATTTCGCATCCTGACTTCGCGCTTCGCTGTTTTGATTTCGCATCCTGACTTCGCGCTTCGCTGTTTTGATTTCGCATCCTGACTTCGCGCCTCGCTGTTTTGATTTCGCATCCTGACTTCGCGCTTCGCTGTTTTGATTTCGCATCCTGGCCTAGCGACTTCGCATCCTGCCCTCGCGCTTCGCATCCTGACTTCGTATCCTGACTTCGCGCTTCGCTGTTTTGATTTCGCATCCTGGCCTCGCGGCTTCGCATCCTGCCCGCGCGACTTCGGATCCTGCCTTCGTATGTCGGTCCCGATTCATAACACAATACAGCGATGCCCCTTCTCGGCCATCATAGAGAATAGTAGAGAAGCTCGACTTGATTTTGTGAGTCAAGCTATGGAACAACGTCCAGGGAAAGTACTCCTCTTGGGGAATTCACATTTTCATAACATTGATGTGCAGAGAAATGTACAGTAGACAAACAGATCTCCTTCACCATAGAGGAAGCCAGTTCTACTTTGGATTCCATCCCCAAACAATCATCCTATCAGTGTGAGTAGTATACATTGCGGAAATGCAGTCATATTCACCTCTAATAATAATAATAGTAATAATACTTTATTTCAGACACGGGTCCATATATACATAGAAAACAAGATTACCTACTGGTATATAGTGCCGATAGGCACTACTTAGAGGAATACAACAGTTTCTGCCATTTATCGAGCAGTACAGAATGTACAACAAGGTCGGATTTAAGTATAGTACACAGTATCAGGTTTTCGCTGGACTCAATTCTCCTTTTAAAACAATAGACAGCTTTCCTCAATATTTCGCCAAAGGAAGGGATGCTGTTGACAGCAAACATAGCACTGGCACTACAACTATATCTATAATGAAGCAGCCATCGAAATGCGTTGTTGTACATAGCTTTGATGCCGTTAAAAACAGTAGTGGTATGAGTATTCCAAAGTTGACAACAATAAACATTACAGCAGTATGCTCTAAAAAGACTTTTCTTAACACCAGTCGTACAATCACGGAATTTCCTAAGAAGCACATTAGCACGTACGCAAAGCCTTCTCTTTTGCGATTCTATATCCGCATTATCTGACAGATCACACGTTATAATATGGCCTAAGTAGGTATAGCAATTGACATATTTCAATAACTCCCCACCTAACTTAACCGGAGGAGGCAAAAAATCTCGATATCGAACCATACACACGGTTTTCTTAGTGTTGTAGACAATATCATGCGACTCTGCGTAAGAAGAAGAATAGTTTAAAAGACCCTGCAAGGCTTTGGCGGAGGGACCCATGATACACATATCATCAGCGTACAGCAAATGATTCACAAATAAACCAGAAATATTCCTTCCCACACCAGCTTTAGATAATGACAAGTCAAGGTCGTGTAAGTATATAGCAAAAAGACAGGGAGATAAGATCCCACCTTGTCTGACACCATTCGTTACCTTAAACAATGAAGAGACAGTGGAGCCCCACTTGACGGCAAACAATTGAGTATTGCACCATACATACAGTATATTGATAAAGCACATCGGCAAATTTCGATCAATCAGCTTTTTGAGAAGAGTCCAATGATTGATTCTATCAAAAGCTTACAAAGACATACAAAAACAGGGCTGCCATTGAAACGATAAAAATTTACAACTTCCTTAAAAACATATATACATTGATCAGTGGAGCAACCGGATTTAAATCCAAAATGAAAATCGGAACTATAGAGCTGCGTTTCACACTTCTGTAGCAGTGAATGTCACGTGGAGGTGGAGAGGTCAAAGGCCAATGAGTGCACTTGAGCATGTACTGACCTGTCCTCTCATCCCGTCCATCATCTGACCCTGGATCATGTTTAGACATGTTAGGGGATTCCTCCGCGGCAATGCGGTTTGCCGGTGATGCGGTTGTGGGGAGAAGCTTCCGCGGACAGAAAGTAGTCCCAAATACGTGGGTTTTCGTGAGAATGTCCGGCAATCTCCAGAGTCCCCTAGTAGACCGATTGGGTCGAGTGAGTGAAGTGAAGCGCTCATCTAAGGCCATTATGGGTGGCTGTATGTAAAATTAGGATTTGTCCCGAAAATATAAAAAACGGAATACGGACTTTATCCCTAAACTAGGAGAAAACTCCTATCAGCCCTATCCCAAAGAGCTAATATCGGTCCCTGGCTTATCGGGGCCTGCTGAGAGAGGTAGGGTGGGGGGAGTGGGTTTATGTAAATTTAGGATTTGTCCCGAAAATATAAAAAGCAGAACACGGACTTTACCCTACAATAGGGGAAAACCTCTTATCAACCCTATCCCAAAGGGCTAATATCGGTACCCCGGGCTTATCGGGGTCTGGGTGCATGAGTGGGTGCATGTAAAATGAGGATTTTTCCCCGAAAATATAAAAAGCGGAACACGGACTTTTCCTCTACAATAAGGGAAAACTCCTAATAACCCTATCCAAAAGGGCTAATATCGGTCCCCTGGCTTATCTGGGCCTGCTGAGAGAGGCAGGGTGGGTGCATGTAAAATGAGAATTTGTCCCCGAAAATATAAAAAGCGAAAGACGGACTTTACCTCTACAATAGGGGCCTGTATTATACAATATACGGAAAAATGGGGTATGAGGGGTTGTCATTTTTTTTATTTTACTATGGGTTGTTTGGTCTTGTTTTTCACGTCTCGCCATGAAAAACACGATGGGAAGTGTCCCGGAGCTAATCGATACTAAGGTATCGTCCGTTTTCAATATTGTGCGCATGCGCAGTCAAGCAGGAATTGGGGGTTCGTGGAGGTGTGTTTAGGGTAGAGATGGACCACCCTTGGTTCGAATGTGTCGTGTGGGATGTCATTTTGTAGCTCTCGGGGTGTAGACCTCGATTTGAGGAATGTACACGTCATCTGTGACGTCATCGGTGACGTCATGAGTACGAGTAGTAGCGAAAGTGGACATTTTTGGAAAGTGAAGGAAGGTATTTGGTGTAGAGATGGACCATCCTTGGGCAGAATGCGTCCTGTGGGGTGTCATCTTGTAGCCTTCGGGACGGAGACCCCGATTTGAGTGATGTCCACAGCATCTGTACGTCAATGGTGACGTCATCAGTACGAGTAGTAGCGAAAGTGGGCATTTTGGGGCAGGGAAGGAGGGTACTTCCATATCTGTCATGCATTGTATCATATCTTTGCTGTATTATACCATATCTGTCCTGCATTGTACCAAATCTGTGCTGTATTATACCATATCTGCCCTGAATTATACCATATCCGTGCTGTATTATACCATATCTGTCCTGAATTATACCATATCTGTGCTGTATTATACCATATCTGTCATGTATTGTGCCATATTTGTCCTCTATTATACAATATATGTTCTAAATTATACCAAATCTGTGCTGTATTATACAGTATCTGTCCTGTATTGTAGCATATACATGTATGCCCTGTATTATACCATATCTTTGCTGTATTATACCAAATTTGTGCTGTATTATGCTGTGCATTCGTCCTGTATTAAAACAAATCTGTGCTGTATTATACCATATCTATCCTGTATTGTACCATATATGTCCTGTATTATACAATATATTTTCTGTATTATACAATATTTGCTCCTCTATTATACCATATCTGTGCTGTATTATACCATATCCGTGCTGGGTATTATACCATACCCGTCGTGAATTATACCATATCTGTGCTGTATTATACCATATCTGTCATGTATTGTGCCATATTTGTCCTCTATTATACAATATATGTTCTATATTATACCAAATCTGTGCTGTATTATACAGTATCTGTCCTGTATTGTACCATATATGCCCTGTATTATACCATATCTGTCCTGTATTATACAATATTTGTCCACTATTATATCATATCTGTCATGCATTATACCATATCTTTGCTGTATTATACCATATCTGTCCTGCATTATACCAAATTTGTAATGTATTATACCATCTGTCCTGAATTATACCATATCTGTACTGTATTATACCATATCGGTCCTGCGTTATACAATATCTGTGTTGTATTATACCAAATCTGTCCTGTACAATATTTATCCTCTTATTATACCATATCTGTCATGCATTATACCATATCTTTGCTGTATTATACCATATCTGTCCTGCATTATACCAAATTTGTACTGTATTATTCCATCTGTCCTGAATTATACCATATCTGTACTGTATTATACCATATCGGTCCTGTATTATACAGTATCTGTGCTGTATTATACCAAACCTGTCCTGTGTTGTACCATATATGTCCTGAATTATACAATATCTGTCCTGTATTATGCATTATCTATCCCGTGTTGTACAATATCTGTCCTGTATTATTGCAAATCTGCGCTGTATTATACAATATTTGCCCTCTATTATACCATATCTGTGCTGTATTATACCATATATGTCCTGAATTATACCATATCTGTGCTGTATTATGCAATATCTGTTCCGTGTTGTACAATATCTGTCCAGTATTATAGCACGTGACCGGAACTGACCTTTAAACTGAAATATAAAGCTGAGCACGGATTTTACCCCTACAATAGGGGAAAACTCCTATCAACCCTATCCCAAAGAGCTAATATCGGTCCCTGGCTTATCGGGGCCTGCTGAGAGAGGTAGGGTGGGGGAGTGGGTTTATGTAAATTTAGGATTTGTCCCGAAAATATAAAAAGCAGAACACGGACTTTACCCTACAATAGGGGAAAACCTCTTATCAACCCTATCCCAAAGGGCTAATATCGGTACCCCGGGCTTATCGGGGTCTGGGTGCATGAGTGGGTGCATGTAAAATGAGGATTTTTCCCCGAAAATATAAAAAGCGGAACACGGACTTTTCCTCTACAATAGGGGAAAACTCATAATAACCCTATCCAAAAGGGCTAATATCGGTCCCCTGGCTTATCTGGGCCTGCTGAGAGAGGCAGGGTGGGTGCATGTAAAATGAGAATTTGTCCCCGAAAATATAAAAAGCGAAAGACGGACTTTACCTCTACAATAGGGGCCTGTATTATACAATATACGGAAAAATGGGGTATGAGGGGTTGTCATTTTTTTTATTTTACTATGGGTTGTTTGGTCTTGTTTTTCACGTCTCGCCATGAAAAACACGATGGGAAGTGTCCCGGAGCTAATCGATACTAAGGTATCGTCCGTTTTCAATATTGTGCGCATGCGCAGTCAAGCAGGAATTGGGGGTTCGTGGAGGTGTGTTTAGGGTAGAGATGGACCACCCTTGGTTCGAATGTGTCGTGTGGGATGTCATTTTGTAGCTCTCGGGGTGTAGACCTCGATTTGAGGAATGTACACGTCATCTGTGACGTCATCGGTGACGTCATGAGTACGAGTAGTAGCGAAAGTGGACATTTTTGGAAAGTGAAGGAAGGTATTTGGTGTAGAGATGGACCATCCTTGGGCAGAATGCGTCCTGTGGGGTGTCATCTTGTAGCCTTCGGGACGGAGACCCCGATTTGAGTGATGTCCACAGCATCTGTACGTCAATGGTGACGTCATCAGTACGAGTAGTAGCGAAAGTGGGCATTTTGGGGCAGGGAAGGAGGGTACTTCCATATCTGTCATGCATTGTATCATATCTTTGCTGTATTATACCATATCTGTCCTGCATTGTACCAAATCTGTGCTGTATTATACCATATCTGCCCTGAATTATACCATATCCGTGCTGTATTATACCATATCTGTCCTGAATTATACCATATCTGTGCTGTATTATACCATATCTGTCATGTATTGTGCCATATTTGTCCTCTATTATACAATATATGTTCTAAATTATACCAAATCTGTGCTGTATTATACAGTATCTGTCCTGTATTGTAGCATATACATGTATGCCCTGTATTATACCATATCTGTCCTGTATTATACAATATTTGTCCACTATTATACCATATCTGTCATGCATTAGACCATATCTTTGCTGTATTATACCATATCTGTCCTGCATTATACCAAATTTGTAATGTATTATACCATCTGTCCTGAATTATACCATATCTGTACTGTATTATATCATATCGGTCCTGTGTTATACAATATCTGTGGTGTATTATACCAAATCTGTCCTGTACAATATTTATCCTCTTATTATACCATATCTGTCATGCATTATACCATATCTTTGCTGTATTATACCATATCTGTCCTGCATTATACCAAATTTGTTCTGTATTATTCCATCTGTCCTGAATTATACCATATCTGTACTGTATTATACCATATCGGTCCTGTATTATACAGTATCTGTGCTGTATTATACCAAACCTGTCCTGTGTTGTACCATATATGTCCTGAATTATACTATATCTGTGCTGTATTATGCATTATCTATCCCGTGTTGTACAATATCTGTCCTGTATTATTGCAAATCTGCGCTGTATTATACAATATTTGCCCTCTTTTATACCATATCTGTGCTGTATTATACCATATATGTCCTGAATTATACCATATCTGTGCTGTATTATGCAGTATCTGTTCCGTGTTGTACAATATCTGTCCAGTATTATAGCACGTGACCGGAACTGACCTTTAAACTGAAATATAAAAAAGCTGAGCACGGATTTTACCCCTACAATAGGGGAAAACTCCTATCAACCCTATCCCAAAGAGCTAATATCGGTCCCTGGCTTATCGGGGCCTGCTGAGAGAGGTAGGGTGGGGGAGTGGGTTTATGTAAATTTAGGATTTGTCCCGAAAATATAAAAAGCAGAACACGGACTTTACCCTACAATAGGGGAAAACCTCTTATCAACCCTATCCCAAAGGGCTAATATCGGTACCCCGGGCTTATCGGGGTCTGGGTGCATGAGTGGGTGCATGTAAAATGAGGATTTTTCCCCGAAAATATAAAAAGCGGAACACGGACTTTTCCTCTACAATAGGGCAAAACTCATAATAACCCTATCCAAAAGGGCTAATATCGATCCCCTGGCTTATCTGGGCCTGCTGAGAGAGGCAGGGTGGGTGCATGTAAAATGAGAATTTGTCCCCGAAAATATAAAAAGCGAAAGACGGACTTTACCTCTACAATAGGGGCCTGTATTATACAATATACTGAAAAATGGGGTATGAGGGGTTGTCATTTTTTTTATTTTACTATGGGTTGTTTGGTCTTGTTTTTCACGTCTCGCCATGAAAAACACGATGGGAAGTGTCCCGGAGCTAATCGATGAAATTTTTTGAAAAGTACCGGGTAGGTCTGTATATAGGCTCATACTGGCTATGGGGGTATAGGTCCATACTGGGAAATTTACACATGTTCATTATGATGTCGGTTGTTTGGTCTTGTTTTTCTCGTCTCACCATGTAGAACACGATGGGTAGTGTCTCGAAGTTAAGCGGTTCAATTTTTTGAAAAGACCGAGTAGGTCTGTATATAGGCCCATACTGGCTATGGGGGTATAGGGCCATACTGAGAAATTCACACATGTTCATCGCGATATGGGTTGTTTGGTCTTGTTTTTCACGTCTCGCCATGTAGAACACGACGGGAGGGGTCTCAAAGATAAGCGGTAAATTTTTCGAAAAGTACCGGCTAGGTCTGTATATAGGCCCATATAAGCCCATACTGGCTAAGTGGGATAGGTCCATACTGGGTGGACGGTTTGGTGTCTAGGTGAGCCCTTAGTGGCCGCATGGTGTCGTATGAGGTCTTATTTTGAAGCTCTCGTGGAGGAGTACCCGACTTTACAAAGGTATCGTCTGTTTTCGATATTGTGCGCATGCGCAGTCTGGCCGAAATATAGAAAGCAGGAATTTTGGGGGGTGCGTGGAGGTGTGTTTAGGGTAGAGATGGACCACCCTTGGTTCGAATGTGTCGTGTGGGATGTCATTTTGTAGCTCTCGGGGTGTAGACCCCGATTTGAGGAATGTACACGTCATCTGTGACGTCATCGGTGACGTCATCAGTACGAGTAGTAGCGAAAGTGGACATTTTTGGAAAGTGAAGGAAGGTATTTGGTGTAGAGATGGACCATCCTTGGACAGAATGCGTCCTGTGGGGTGTCATCTTGTAGCCTTCGGAGCGGAGACCCCGATTTGAGGGATGTCCACAGCATCTGTACGTCATTGGTGACGTCATCAGTACGAGTAGTAGCGAAAGTGGGCATTTTGGGGCAGGGAAGGAGGGTACTTGGTGTAGAGATGGTCCATCCATATCTGTCATGCATTGTACCATATCTTTGCTGTATTATACCATATCTGTCCTGCATTGTACCAAATCTGTGCTGTATTATACCATATCTGCCCTGAATTATACCATATCTGTGCTGTATTATACCATATCTGTCCTGTGTTAAACAATATCTGTCCTGTATTATACCAAATCTGTCCAGTATTGTACCATATTTGTCCTCTATTATACCATATTTGTCCTGTATTATACCAAATCTTCCTGTATTATACAGTATCTGTCCTGTATTATACCAAATCTTTGCTGTATTATACCAAATCTGTGCTGTATTATACAGTATCTGTCCTGTATTAAAACAAATCTGTGCTGTATTATACCATATCTATCCTGTATTGTACCATATATGTCCTGTATTATACAATATATTTTCTGTATTATACAATATTTGCCCTCTATTATACCATATCTGTGCTGTATTATACCATATCCGTGCTGTATTATACCATATCTGTCGTGAATTATACCATATCTGTGCTGTATTATACCATATCTGTCATGTATTGTGCCATATTTGTCCTCTATTATACAATATATGTTCTATATTATATCAAATCTGTGCTGTATTATACAGTATCTGTCCTGTATTGTACCATATATGCCCTGTATTATACCATATCTGTCCTGTATTATACAATATTTGTCCAGTATTATAACATATCTGTCATGCATTATACCATATCTTTGCTGTATTATACCATATCTGTCCTGCATTATACCAAATTTGTAATGTATTATACCATCTGTCCTGAATTATACCATATCTGTACTGTATTATACCATATCGGTCCTGTGTTATACAATATCTGTGCTCTATTATACCAAATCTGTCCTGTACAATATTTATCCTCTTATTATACCATATTTGTCATGCATTATACCATATCTTTGCTGTATTATACCATATCTGTCTTGCATTATACCAAATTTGTACTGTATTATTCCATCTGTCCTGAATTATACCATATCTGTACTGTATTATACCATATCCGTCCTGTATTTGACAGTATCTGTGCTGTATTATACCAAACCTGTCCTGTGTTGTACCATATATGTCCTGAATTATACCATATCTGTGCTGTATTATGCATTATCTATCCCGTGTTGTACAATATCTGTCCTGTATTATTGCAAATCTGCGCTGTATTATACAATATTTGCCCTCTATTATACCATATCTGTGCTGTATTATACCATATATGTCCTGAATTATACCATATCTGTGCTGTATTATGCAATATCTGTTCCGTGTTGTACAATATCTGTCCAGTATTATAGCACGTGACCGAAACTGACCTTTGGCCCCTGCGCGCGCTGACAAAACAATACTGGATACAAATTGCGCGCAGGGGCCAAAGGTCAGTTCCGGTCACGTGAACGAAAGCGGAAGTGACCTCACAGAGGTCATATGCAAATTATTGAGGTCAACAGGTGTCCAAATGCTCTTGCAGAATACCGGATAATAATGGTGCGCATGGGTCAAAGGTCACTTCCGTTTAATATGGGTGATCATAGATACTCAAACGTCTTATTATCAATACATCTACAATACTGACCTACTACTTCCGACAGGGGGCGCCACCTGTCTTGTGACAACTTTCGGTTCCGGACACGTGACAGTAAACATGGAAAAACCCGGATGTAAGATGAGGACCCGGATGTAAAACCACAGTACCCGGATGGAATACGGAGGAAGGACGGGAAAACCCACTGGGAAACCCGGATGTTGACAAGGTCCCGGATGTAAAATCCACTGTCCACACACACATATACAAGCGCGCAATGCGGCTTAGTCGTACACCAGTACATCTCGGTCCTCGACTTGGGGATAGTTGAACCGAGTGTGCTAAAAATAGATCACCAGCTAGCGTGCTATAAAAAGAAAGCGGATTGGCCGTTTCATCAGGCACTCTGTCAACCACCAAAATGTTCACTTGCACAACTTGCCAGAAGCAGTTTACTCGTCTAGACAATTTACGTCGCCACGAGACCGCCGCCCACAACGGCGCACGGTATACTTGTATAACCTGCGCACGGCCATTTAATCGGAAAGATGCTTTACTGCGCCATGAACGTTCAAATCATGGGCCACCCAAGCGTCCATGCGAGGATTGTGGTCGGCTTCTCAAACCGACCAGTCAGTTGCTGCGATACCAACGTTTGATTCATGCCCCGGTACCATGGAATTGAGCGACAACTTCCCACTGAAGGGGAGCCACAGAAGTTCAGACCCAGTGAAGATAAGCCCGGGGAGACGAACGCCACTGGTGATGCGATGACGCAAAGCCCGCCTATACCCACAGTTCAGAAGAGCCTGGATATCCAGCCGGACCCAGCGTTACGGTTTCGAGTCATACGCCTGACAACATCGAACATTTTCTGGACGAGCCCATAAATGTTCCTAGCGATCTCTTACATGACAACCATCCAGTGAGTGACATCTGTCGGCGCCATTGGTCCATGATACGGCACTGTTTCAACCGTCATCGCCCTATTCAAGATAGCTACAATTTCCGACTGACCGACCTGGCCCGTCTACGTAGATACGTGGAAGCCATCTTCAACAACCAAACTACGGCCTTCAAATTGAATGTCGCTTTCGGGTACATCTTGCGCCACAAAGAGACGGACCAGTTACGGTATTATTATCCCAGCAATAATATCTCTGTGGTTGACCAGCCGTTCACTATTACCAATCGTGCGTCACTGGAGACGATGCTGGAGAAACTGGACACCGTGGGTCCCTTGGAATGGGCCCAACAACAACGCCCCAACACCAAATGGACAGTGGAGAGGGTCACCAGTGTTATGTTCTTCGTGGTAAAACTGATCAACCCTTTCGGCTGAATGCGTCACCCATGCACTGATGAATACCATAACATGCCGTACATACTCTATATGTCTACACGCTGATCGTTGACTTGAGCTCAGTAAACACTTGTACCTAATGTGACAGTGCGTTAAATAATAAAACATGGTGTTTGATATATCAATTGCTGTGAACATACTAAGCATGCCCAGGGCGGCTCCCCCAGCCTGTGTATGATGTAACATTGGGGATAATAAACTGTATGAACATTGCTGGACTTGTTGTTATTCACGACAACCGCTATCCGATTGTATAATACAGAACATATAATGTATAATACAGGACATATATGGTACAATACAGGACACATATCGTATAATACAGCACAGATTTGGTATAATGCAGGATAGATACTGTATAATACAGCACAGATTTGGTATAATACAGAACATATATTGTATAATACAGGACAAATATGGTACAATACAGGACAGATTTGCTATAATACTGGTAGATATTGTACAACACGGGAGAGATATTGCATAATACAGCACAGATATGGTATAATTCAGGACAGATATGGTATAATACAGCACAGATATGGTATAATAGAGGGCAAATATTGTATAATACAGCACAGATTTGGTATAATACAGGACATATATGGTGCAACACCGGAAGATATGGTATAATACAGCACAGATTTGGTATAATACAGAACATATATGGTATAATAGAGGATAAATATGGTAGAATACATGACAGATTTGGTATGATACAGCACAGATATTGTATAACACAGGACCGATATGGTATAATACAGTACAGATATGGTATAATTCAGGACAGATATGGTATAATACAGTACAAATTTGGTATAATGCAGGACAGATATGGTATAATACAGCAAAGATATGGTATAATGCATGACAGATATGGTATAATAGAGGACAAATATTGTATAATACCGGACAGATATGATATAATACAGGACATATATGGTACAATACAGGACAGATACTGTATAATACAGCACAGATTTGGTATAATACAGAACATATATTGTATAATAGAGGACAAATATGGCACAATACAGGACAGATTTGGTATAATAGAGGACAGATATAGTATAACACATGACAGATATGGTATAATACAGCACATATATGGTATAATACAGCGCAGATATGGTATAATAGAGGACAAATATTGTATAATACCGGACAGATATGATATAATACAGGACATATATGGTACAATACAGGACAGATACTGTATAATACAGCACAGATTTGATTTAATACAGCACAGATTTGGTTTAATACAGGACAGATACTGTATAATACAACACAGATTTGGCATAATACAGCACAGATTTGGTATAATGCAGGACAGATACGGTATAATACAGGACAGATTTAGTATAATACAATATAGTATAATAGAGGACAAATATAGTACAATACTGGACAAATTTGGTATAATACAGGACAGATATTGTTTAACACAGGACAGATATGGTATAATACAGCACAGATATGGTACAATTCAGGACAGTTGTGGTATGATACAACACAGATTTGGTATAATTCAGGATAGATATGGTATAACACAGCAAAGATATGGTACAATGCATGACAGATATGGATGGTCCATCTCTACACCAAGTACCCTCGTTCACTGCCCCAAAATGCCCACTTTCTCTACTACTCGTACTGATGACGTCACCAATGATGTACAGATGCTGTGGACATCCTTCAAATCGGGGTCTTCGCCCCGAAGGCTACAAGATGACACCCCACAGGACGCATTCGGACCAAGGATGGTCCATCTCTACACCAAATACCTTCCTTCACTTTCCAAAAATGCCCACTTTCGATACTACTCGTACTGATAACGTCACCGATGACGTGTACATTCCTCAAAGCGGGGTCTACACCCCGAGGGCTACAAAATGACACCCCACACGACACATTCGAACCAAGGGTGGTCCATCTCTACCCCAAACACACATCCACGCACCCCCCAAAATGCCTGCTTCCTATACTACGGCGAGACTGCGCATGCGCACAATATTGAAAACGGACGATAACTTAGTCCAGTCGGGTGCTCCTCCACGAGAGCTTCAAAATAAGACCTCATACGACCTCATACGACACCATGGGACCACTAAGGGCTCACCTAGTGTGAATTTCTCAGTATGGCCCTATACCCCCATAGCCAGTATGGGCCTATAGACAGACCTACCCGGACTTTTAAAAAAATTGCACCGCTTAACTTCGGGACACTATCCATCGTCTTCTACATGGTGAGACGAGAAAAACAAGACCAAACAACCCATATCACAATGAACATGTTTTAATTTCCCAGTACGGACCTATACCCCCATAGCCAGTATGAGCCTATATTCAGACCTACCCGGTACTTTTGAAAAAATTTCACCGTTTAGCTCCGGGACCCTTCCCATCGTGTTTTTCATGGCGAGACATGAAAAACAAGACCAAACAACCCATAGTAAAATAAAAAAAATGACAACCCCCCACACCCCATATAGGCATTTTCCCGTATATTGTATAGTACAGGCCCCTATTGTAGAGGTAAAGTCCGTCTTTCGCTTATTTATATTTTCGGGGACAAATCCACATTTTACATGCACCCACCCTGCCTCTCTCAGCAGGCCCCGATAAGCCGGGGGACCGATATTAGCTCTTTTGGATAGGGTTAATAGGAGTTGTTCTCTATTGTAGGGGTAAAGTCCGTGTTCCGCTTTTTATATTTTCGGGGACAAATCCTCATTTTACATGCACCCACCCATGCACCCACACCCCGATAAGCCCGAGGTACCGATATTAGCCCTTTGGGATAGGGTTGATAGGGGTTTTCCCCTATTGTAGGATACAGTCTGTGTTCCGCTTTTTATATTTTCGGGACAAATCCTAAATTTACATACACCCACTCCCCCACCCTACCTCTCTCAGCAGGCCCCGATAAGCCAGGGACCGAATTTAGCTCTTTAGGATAGGGTTGATAGTTTTCCCCTATTGTAGGGGTAAAGTCCGTGTTCCGCTTTTTATATTTTCGGAGACAAATCCTCGTTTTACATGTACCCACACATAACTTGATAGACAGATCCCGATAAGCCCGGGGACCGATATTAGCTCTTTTGGATAGGGTTAATAGGAGTTGTTCCCTATTGTAGGGGTAAAGTCCGTGTTCCGCTTTTTATATTTTCGGGGACAAATCCTCATTTTACATGCACCCACCCATGCACCCAGACCCCGATAAGCCCGAGGTACCGATATTAGCCCTTTGGGATAGGGTTGATAGGGGTTTTCCCCTATTGTAGGATACAGTCTGTGTTCCGCTTTTTATATTTTCGGGACAAATCCTAGGGGTAAAGTCCGTGTTCCGCTTTTTATATTTTCGGAGACAAATCCTCGTTTTACATGTACCCACACATAACTTGATAGGCAGATCCCGATAAGCCCGGGGACCGATATTAGCTCTTTTGGATAGGGTTAATAGGAGTTGTTCCCTATTGTAGGGGTAAAGTCCGTGTTCCGCTTTTTATATTTTCGGGGACAAATCCTCATTTTACATGCACCCACCCATGCACCCAGACCCCGATAAGCCCGAGGTACCGATATTAGCCCTTTGGGATAGGGTTGATAGGGGTTTTCCCCTATTGTAGGATACAGTCTTTGTTCCGCTTTTTATATTTTCGGGACAAATCCTAAATTTACATACACCCACTGCCCCACCCTACCTCTCTCAGCAGGCCCCGATAAACCAGGGACCGATATTAGCTCTTTAGGATAGGGTTGATAGTTTTCCCCTATTGTAGGGGTAAAGTCCGTGTTCCGCTTTTTATATTTTCGGAGACAAATCCTCGTTTTACATGTACCCACACATAACTTGATAGGCAGACCCCGATAAGCCCGGGGACCGATATTAGCCCTTTGGGATAGGGCTGATAGGAGATTTCTCCTAGTTTAGGGATAAAGTCCGTGTTCCGCTTTTTATATTTTCGGGACGAAACCTAATTTTACATACAGCCACCCATGATGTCCCTAGAGGAGCGCTTCACTTTGACATCTCATTCGACCCAATCGGTCTACTAGGGGACTCTGGAGATTGCCAGACATTCTCACGAAAACCCACGTATTTGGGACTATTTCTCTCCGCGGAAGCTTCTCCCCACAACCGCATCACCGCCAAACCGCATCGCCGCAGAAGAATCCCCTAACATGTCTAAACATGATCCAAGGTCAGATGATGGACGGGATGAGAGGACAGATCAGTATATGCTCAAGTGCACTCATTGACCGTTGACCTTTCCACCTCCACGTGACCTCCACAGAGGTCAAAGGTCAATATGACTGGATTTGCGCAATGTATACTACTAGTGTGTTCTCCTACATCTCTTCACAAATGATTTAAAAACGCTCAGTTCCGAAGAATGCGTACTCAAAATTCAGCAACTTTTAAACAAAGGTAACAACGTGTTGAAGAAGCTCAAGATCATTATTTCCCTTGGTCTTAGCCGTACCGATGATATGGGCCTCAATGGAAACACCAATTTGAGCCAGCCCTTCGTGATATGTATGGCTTCAGATGGGGTATACACCGCGAAAGGCACCAGTATTCTGGCGATGAACTTTCCCACTGTTATCCATGCTGCTCTTAACATCAAAGGATTTTCACCTGGAAAAGTCCAACCTAGAAATCGACGCCAGAACAGGCTTGCTGGACGTCAAAGCCTTCGCCAGGATGTTTATGGTGGAGATACGGAATATGATTTTACTTTGAATGGATGACCAGTATTACAACAACGTATCAATGAGATACTCTGGCCGGCGCGGTCATCGACGACGATCTGGTATCTACGCCCTATGGTGTTCTATTTGTGCCAATTTGATATCGCGCTTCGACTTGCAAAAGTCGACGCACGACGCGCGACGCGAAAAGTCGACGTCGTGTTTTGGAACGCGACGTCGCCCTTTCCGTCGCGCGTCGCCTTTTACAATGTTAAAGAGATAGGCCAAAACTCGACGTCGTCTTTCAAAAGTCGACGTCGCCTTTAGGCCTATCTCTTAGCATTGTAAAAGTCGACGCGCGACGGAGTAGGGCGACGTCGCCTTTAAAAACGCGACGTCGACTTTTCGCGTCGCGCGTCGTGTGTCGCCTTTTCGAAGAATCAAAACTCGACGCGCGACGGAAAAAGTCGACGTCGCGTTTTGAAAGGCGACGTCGCCCTCTCCGTCGCGCGTCGCCTTTTACAATGTTAGGAGATAGGGCAAAAGTAGACGTCGACTTCTGAAACACGATGTCGAGTTTTGGCCTATCTCTTTAACATTATAAAATCCGACGCACGATGCGCGACGGAGAGGCGACGTCACCTTTTAAAACGCGACGTCGACTTTTCCGTCGCGCG
>JAVTVY010051889.1:0-26305 GCA_036873755.1 Hanleya hanleyi
ACCTGTACGATTCGGTATATATTATTAACACCTTGATATATCTGTATATATAGATCAATAGATGATTAATGAGCGATGGGACAACATGTGTAACATCATCCGACCGCCCACATGATACCGTCATTCGTGGAAAACACTGAGGATAGTACTTGTGTCAGATGGGATTTGAAATACTCTTTAAACTTTTCAAAATATTAACCTTGCTCACATTCATAACTATATTTATAATGATGCATATTCAGTCAGGCAAAGAGTTTATGGTAACGATCAGGTTCATAAAGCCATCAGCACGTAAATCAAGGCATTAATAACATAGCTCAATCGCCTGTTGTTACATTTGTATTGACCTGTTTTGGGGAATAATAGATAGTTCTTAAAAGGCCCACAAGGTTGATTACAAGCGTCTAGTCCGTCATTCATAATCCAGCCGTCGTCCATTAGAGAATATCCGCGTCCATAATCCAAAGACCTATTCCATATTCCATATAACAGTATTAGCACCAAATTCAAAAAGACAATTATAGTATACATAAACATAGGCTTGCTTCCTGCAAGAGAGAAGCGGTCAACAGTTTTCAATGATGTCGGCAAGACATCATGATGTTCCAAAATATCAAATCCGTATCGCTGATCACTATTCTTAATCCATAATATTCGTTGTAAAGTCGTCATCTAAAGAATGATGTATCTCAGTCACGCTTTGATTGTGACTGTTCATATGATAGCCTACGTTCCCACATCACGAACATATCATCGACGTAACGCATCCATAATCTAGTGCGACCGTTTTAAAATGTTCCATATTTTCGTGGATTGGCCTTCCTCCTGTTGTAGTAGTCCACTGCCCATCTTGAATACATGGAACAGGAATGTAGCTTTGTATGAACACGTTCAGGATATCAACCGGTACTAGACAGGATAAAAATCGGACAAAATTGATTGACCATTAATCTTCGATTGGTTATGATTAGTTTAATGTCATCTTTCTCTGGTCTTTCGTATACAGAGTTTTCAAGTTAAGCACATGAATGTGTCCGGCGGTTGTACATATATATATCGGATCATACATTTTGTGTATATTAGTTAAACAATACATACTCGGGTGTTGTATCCTATACTATAAATGTCCAGTTTATCGCTCATCACCATATCACCAGAATTCGTTTGGAGAAATCGTGCGATTTATCTCATAAAACTCACATAAAATAACGTTCCGATCAACTGGAATGAATTCAGGATGTAGCATTTTCCTCATAACTGCAATTAAAAGCTACTTTCCAGCTATATAACCGAAAAACCCAATCATGTGTTTACAAGATCTACAAAACCGCTCCCCATCTTACTTGTCGCTGACGTAGATCTGGCATCAATACACTCGTTTCCGTGTTCTTAGCGCTGACCAATCACAGTGATTGCCCGTAATTTGGGGATGTATGTGTGGAAAGTCAAGCTCATGCCACAGCTGCGTGGAGAAGTCAGGTTACCTCGCGATATTATGAAAAGTTAAATGTCTCCTGGAATTGATCAATATATCTATAAATTCTATTAATGTTAATCGAATGTCATGTGGTGTCTACAGAATAAAACATTCATCTGGTAAAACAAGTTAAAATACATGAGAAACTGAGATTTACATATACCGTACACCTGTCGCACCCAAGCTGCAAAGTGAGATGGGCCTTATTTATGAGCTAGCTTTTTGGGTCTAGTTCCAGATCTTAAATCAGCATGTAAGATGGAGATCGTGTTTTTAGACCTAGTTTTAATCAGATCGTCATTTTGTGTTCAAGTCTTCTTACACTCTCGATTTAGGTTTTTCTCATATATTTTAACATGGATTTTCTCGTAATCTCTATTACCGGAAATCCCGCGGCTAATTTTCCTGTCACTAATTTCAATCGGTAGAAAATGTGGTAACAATTTAAGCAAGACGTTGCAGGTTCGCTGTATATGCATTTTTTCCACGTTTGATTCACGTTCGCTGTACATTTTTTACTCGACCCTTATACATGTTGTTACCAGAATCTCTTATTATTGGAATACTGCTTTATCATGTCTATGTAATAAAAAAAAACAGAAAAAGGGAGATGGAAATCTCTTTTATGGGATGTGCTCTTGTTGCGAGTAGTACTGAAACATCAGGTTGTTATATACTGCGGTTCATCGGCAACTTTGTTGATTTATTGTTGATGATAGTAAACGGATCTTTCGCTAAATCACAGTAGCATTGTATTTATTTGCAGACTGGAAATGCTGGCTTAATATACTATCTGAACACACGGACCTTAGCACCGGCTTAAGCGGAACTAGTTACACGGACCTAAAAGCAGTATTGATACACATGTAACAGCACCAGAAACACAGATAGGAATAGATGCGTTTCATGAGCGCCAGATATAAGCAATGGCTCAAAGCAAGAAAAGAATATGCTCGCGGAATGCAAGTTCTTATTTCTGAACACCTTTCTGTAAGGCCCAACGCCGCCAGTATAGCGCCAAAGACGAATTACAGTATAGTGTGACTGTATGACTATACACACGCGAGTAAATATAGTCCGTGAATTCATGACTACATATTCTCCTGCTATAGTCTTAGGATATGAGACTGATGTGCAACCATCTATCCTTTCCTAATGTAGGCCTATCATGATTCATGTATACGATGGCAAGTTCAGCGAAATGTGCTATTACAGCGGTTGGATAAAAAAATGAGAAGCGGACGACTGAATGATCCTAAAAGGGACGGGTTCTCCATGTAGAGCCTTCGGTCGTCACAAGCTGTAACCATCTCGAATATTGTCACACATTAATAAACCTTTGCTTATAGCCATATTATATGGCCACATGGAAAAACTCCACAATTTCTACCGCATCCTGCTTGGGGCAACAACATCGGCTGAAATAAAACTCTGAACTGGAACGAACCGATATGCGATAAAACAGTCCTCCGAGCAATGGCAATCCAATTAGATAAATGCATTGCAAAGGCCCGAATCATCGGACTGTCATGTGAGTTGTGTTGAAGTAATGAATTTGTGCTCGTCAAAACAAGGAGAATAAATATCAACGGGACCAAAACATTGACTCCGGCACGGTTTCAGCTATATTTATACCAAGCCTAGATCTCAGTATCAATGCAATATAGGCCTATGGAGTACATTTTATTTTATTGGCCCCGAACCTGGGATGCGACTATACAGTCCGTCAACTTTCCGGTTGTCTTTTGTGATATAATTCCAGTGGTGATAAATGAGGATTCATATCAACTGAAAATAAATAATGAACTCAGTATTTCCATCAAAACTCTCATCAACAGCTAAAAATCCAGCTATCTTGACAAAAAAACTCAAATCTACACGATATGTTCGAGTCTTCCTATAAGTTTGGATATTAGGTTTTCTCATATCTTTTAACATGCGGTTTTACCACTACTGATCTCTATAGCCGATAATCGATAAGGCGAAGGGCCCCATTTCTGTGGCTAATTTTAATCATATATATGTCAAAATATAAATAAAGTATTTACCGTGTTAATTTTATCGATAGGATTGCAAATTAACTTTTGACTGGATCCTAAAATCCTATTGAAATCCACAGTATTTCTTATATCCTCTCATTGATAGGAATATTGCTTCCTTGATACGAATATTGCTTCCTTGATACGAATATTGCTTGTTTGGTCAAGATATCCGATGTTTTGCACACGCTCTTGTTTCAAATAATACATCAGTATAAGACGGATATCTAGGAGTTCACCGTTAACTTGTTTGCAAGCCAAATATATCGATAAGGTACATGACGTCTCCGTATGTAATTGAACCCCCCGGTACATGAAACATCAGTACTGGAGTTCTATATGGAGAGAATTACAAAGATGTTTCAAGCGTAATATGTTATCAATGTCCCAGAGTAATGATGGTCATTTTGTAGAAGTGAGTTTATTATTCTCCCGGCAGAAAAAAACTTTTTCTAATTTTTGAATTTGAACAAGCTCCGAAGTAGACGACTAAGTAGAATAGAAGACTTTAGTTATTGTCGAACTAACGAGATTTGGCGTTGATCTCTAACCTAGGAGTGAATGAGACTGATTAGGTATTTTGCTGATATATTTTGATATACAAACGATAAAGTTTCAGTAAAGTAAACTACAGTTGGAAACACATATTAAAATATTAGATTTCAAATAAGTGTGGTTTGATTTCTACAGCATAACTTTTCAAACTGACGATCATATCAATATCTGGAGTAAAACATCGCCGTACTCCGGCGCTGATTGGTCAGTATGAGCTATGACATGTGCTCACGTTGAAGAATATTGTTTTTAAGCAATTGTTTGAACAACGCCTTTCCGCGCCCCGATTTCCACGTAAGTTCTTGAGATTTGTAATATTCAAAAACAGAATTGTAAAATCCCAAATTTTTGAATTTCTCAAACTTGATTATTTTTCAAATGAGGCATTTTTTTGATGAACGACGACTGAATATTGCATGACGGACTAGACGCTTGTATTGGAACGATTCCACATATTCATATAGCGTCAGACTAGAGTTACTGGAAATACACATGTAGTTGAATGTGAGGTTCTACGCCTATGTCATAGACGTGTGATAAAAATGTAAAAGCTGTATATCAAGGTTTTCAGCTTGGCATCAATGAGAATGACTTTATTTGAGTCAAAGATAAAAATAAATATTTTAGGAAATATATACAAAAACAGATATTGATTTGAAAAAATTACATTTATTAATTTCCATAATTAATTGTAGAAAAAGAAATGTATACTCGTACCTACACTGTAAAAATTGGCGACATGTTTAACGTCTCAAAATGAAACATGATTTTGTCCCAACTTTTGGGACATGTGAGTACGTACATATTTCATTTAGAAACGGCTTCATGTTTCAATTTGAAACACGTGTGATCCTCATATGTGTTAATGATGTCTCAATATGGACATGTCTTCGTTAAACATGTGTCCGTTTGAAACATGTGACATCCTGCACAGTGAAACATGTGTTGTATGTACATCTCTCAATCTGAAACATGTTAAGGCCGACTACATGTTTCAAAATGAAACGTCTAAGCCCAAACATGACTTTATCCCAACTTTTGAGACATGTCGCAACCGAAACGTGTCCGAACATGTCTCAAACTTGGAAGTGATTCAAAATAGTCTATCTCCCATTACATGTTTCATCAGATCGCCAGATCGCCTGCGAAAGAAACAGAAATACACGAATCGTTTATTAAATTCAGCTTGCATCAGTTTTTATTCTCTCATCTTCGATGGAAGTCCAACTCAGGTGTAAACCAACAATAACGATAGGCTACAGACAGGAACATATACAATAGACAAGCTTGCTCCTCAGGTTAACAACGAATGTGATCATTCCAGACAGATATATGTTCGGTACATCATAATTCCTGATGTGAACCCATTTATCATGGCGTGCAAATTGTTCATGACAATAATGTGCTTATCTTTTGGTGAACTAGATTACAGATTTACACCAAATGGTACATTTACATTCAGATATTAACCAAAATAATAATTTACTCAAGTTGCCACATCGGTCTGCTGACATGACACAGCCTAATCCAGCACACAGGAAGCAGCTCTCAACAGGGGTACTATATTGCATACAGATATTGACCATACTTGCTGACTTAGATACATGAATGTCTGTAACTTGAAAATGATTCTATCATTCATTCATCTGCTCGCGGTAAATATCTCCAAGTGAGAGTCGTTGAAATTCCATTCCGTTTCGGGAAATGGAATACGGGTCGCAGATGATTATTAAGATAACGGAGTCCTGAACTCGTCTCGAGTTGTCGCAACAGTGGTCACAGTCAGGGAGGAAGGAGGAAAATTGTTTTACACACAAACAATATTCAATATTTTCATAAAGATAAAAAATAATATCCCCTCTCTCCTCCTGGCTTCATCTTCGCATATCCAAGTCGAACACCACACGTGTTGCCTTGGCTGAACATTAAACACAATATCCGATCAGAATATGAGTTTCATGATGTCATAGCTCTATAAATATTCCGTGATTCATATTAGGAGGAGTGCAATGTATGACCTCTTTAAAATTCAATTTTGATTGAGTATTCGAAAGAAATTAACATCAATACAACCACCACTTGCCATATTTGAAAATATCTCAGGCTGACATCAAAGAAAATCCTCGCTGCAATGTGTTGGCAAGCTGCTATCTTGATTGGCTATATGAATCACGTGCGTTTTCTAGTTTTTACCAATTTGCTCTATTCAATAGGTCAAGGTAAATGATGAAACATTAGTGTAGTATTTAACTTGAAAAGTGAAGATGCCTGCCTGGTTTGGTGCCATACAATGGCCGAATCCCGCGCAAGGCTGTAATCATATATAGAGCAATCGTATTGTCCAGAAAATATCCTGATGCGCTACACACATTTAAAATACTGTATGTAGCTCTGGTCACACAAAGAACACAGTTGTTGTTTCTTCCAACACGAGCCCTCAATGGTGCCCCATTAATGTCACTCTTTTTTATAGCGACACTGCTGTTTGTTTGGTATGAATCATTGGCAAATTTAAAGTGGCGATCATGTGGGGTACCAGAAAAGTGGTGTTTTACCTTCTTTTTTTCTTGATAAAAGAGTGCATGAGCTATTTTATTTCACATCAGATAATTCTTCTCTAATGTGCTATGTAGTTTACTTCGAAGAACCTGGCACAAATAAACAAAATGGAAAATCTGACCGAAAAATCGACCAAAAAGTCATATTTAGAGTATGACATAACTGCGAAGTGTTCAAGGATTGAATTTTTTGGATTTTTGCACTTTCTAGCAGAGCGGACCCCAAGATATATTTTGGGGGCTTTTAGAATCAAGGAGTGACAAAATATTTAGTGGGGAGGAGGCGTCTCTTCCCAGGCCTTGGCAGGCCTCAAACAGTCAAATACCCTAGGCCTGGAAGAGTTATATTACGATGCAAGTAATTCAGTTAAATTGGTTGGTCTGTTTATTCCCAATACCGACAGATATATTCACGATCGCTAAAGACCAGAAATAATTTTTTGGAAGCCAGTGCTTCCATGCACCAGACAACATTATCCGTCTTTTATACTGTGTTCCTTGAGACATGTCGCTTTTGCGACTCGGTTGTACGTGTTTCGGCTCTGATGTTTCAAACAGCTATTCGGTCATTAAAGTGAAACGGCAACGCGATTGAAACATGTCACAACCCTCAAATAGCTGTATTCTCACGTCTTTGAGACATGTTTTCATGGGAAAACAGGGTGAAACATGTAGCATTATGAAGCATCTCACATGTTACCCATCTCAAAATGAGACGTTAAACATGTTACCACTTTTTGCAGTGTAGCCCACCGGCTCGTGGAAGGGCTAGCTTCGTGTGCATCAGCAATGTTAATCAAGCTTGATTATACGACGTAAGGGAGGTAAATCCAGCGAGTTGAGCCGTTATCCCTGGCACCGCAGAGTATTTCCCCGTGTATCGCTGAGTAATGAACGATGCTTAATGGAGCAAATTTCTGTTAATACATGTGTATTGAAACAGGCTTCGATCTTATTCGTGTCCAGTTTCTTTACATGTTCATTTCATTTAAGAACAAATCTCAGAAAAATACCCAATTAATTTGTTATTATGATACAGAACGAAGCAAAATATTTCAGTAATTTGGTTCAAAATGTAACACTTCATGTCTTGGAACCATTGGTGCCATGAGGGTGGTACATGTATCATAGGGAGGATTCAATTTGTTACTTATACATTTTTTAGGCTTATTTGAGGCATCGAATCATCACGTTCTCGTTTCGGCTTTTTTTCACCAGCACATGCATCGTGTTTTACATGACTTCTCATTCGAAGCGTCTTGGGCGAATTCAGTATGCATGTCGGCCATAATTGGTTATTTTTTTTAAGGATTTTTTGTTTATTTAGGAAAATGTTCTCAAATTATTTTTCCACATCTGAGCATCCAGTTCATTCACCTAATCTACTCAAAGCGCCATGGCTATATTGAAAATTGTTCCATATATGATGAGTTTTATTTAAAAAATAAACGATTCGCACGAAGGACAAAACAAGTAGACACACAATGAACATAAAGTGATAAAAAAAGCTTTATATACTGAAGATGGATTTGAAGAGAGAGAAATCATCAACAGGAGAAACGTGAATGGATTACAACGATGGCTCAAGATCGTTGCAATCATGACCAGTATCTTGAATTTACCCATGTTGACACCGCCCCATGTAAAATGTGAAACGGTCAAAGGCGCTAGTTGTAGACGAGCTTCCACGATATGATGTTGTGAAGCTTTATCTTGACAAATATCAACTTTGTTACAAGATATAATCGAAAATCTAGCCAAAAAATGTGAGAAAAAACAAGCAGTTTGGTTGACGTCATGTGGGTGCTATTTTGAATTTACCCGTGATGTTATATACAAGGGTTATGTAAAATAGGTTCAGAATGGACCCAATATGAACAGCTATCATTCTGTGAGGTCTGACGTTCTAACAAATGCTCGTTACGGAGATATATTTAATATTTCACTGAAAAGAGTTTAAATTGATAGAGCAGAACTGGTTTATATATGCTTGTATATATGGAAGGTCATTCTCCCATTGTCAGAGTTTGTAACCTCCTAAACTGTCCGTGTATAGCTCTTTCCAGGAAGTGTCGGATCTCCCCTTGAATAAATGCCACTCTTTAACTGTAGAGGTATGAAAAGCTGCTTCCGGTGAGTGGTCACCTCGATTTCATTTTTACCAAAGGCACCCGCAATTATTGTGAATAATATATTTGTAAAAAAATCCAGTGTAGTTGTTTGAAAAACTATTCTGTTTATATTTTCTACATGAAACGACAGATCCTATAAACGTTAACATTAGAAAGATAATTTTCCAGAAAACCTGAATATTTAATTTCTGAAACTAATTATGAGCGCCTTTAATACTTACCGAAAGTTCTCTGCACCAATACACCCCTAGTGAAACAAGGGATATAAAACCCTTTTCGAATTGGGCTATACTGGTATATCTGTTTACAGTCTGATGCCGTGAGACTGAGGCAAGGCGTTACCTTCTTGTTCCTATAGATAGGTGACTATAGTCTGTCCATTTTAATTAGTCGTCTACTTTGGAGCTTGTCAATAATTAGCAGTTAACTCTGCGTAAATTTCCTTTTTTGCATTGTGTAGAACAAACAGAACTCTACAAAATGACTACCATTTCTCCGTGATATCAGTAATATATCCCTCTTGAAATAACTTTGTAATTCTCTCCATATAAAACTCCAGTACAGTTGTTTCATGTACCGGGACTGAATTACATAGGGAGACGTCATGATATATTCTTGTTGTCCAGCACAAAGGTCAACAATGCCGTGTACGGTCATAGATGTGTGTGCGGTTTATCATTCGACAGTTTCACTGGGCATGGGATATAAGCGACACATCGATGGTCCGCCTGTTATTACTGTATTCGGCATCAATGACCTTTGTGGCAATGGATCATGAATACCTTATGACGTCTCCCTATGTCATTGAGGCCCGGTACATAAACAACTGTACTGGAGTTTTATATGGAGAGAATTAAAAATTTAGTTCAAGCGTGATATATTATCGATATCACAGAAAAATGTTAGTCATTTTGTAGAGTTCAGTTTGTTATACATGCTGCAAAAAAGAAAATTGTTGCAGGGTTAACTAGTGATTTTTGACACGCTCCAAAGTAGACGACTAATTAAAATGGACATACATTAATCCTTGTCTTTGTGTTATTGAACATTCTCCATGAATGCACAATTTATCGGTTGACAGTAAAACTAACTTCTCGATACATATCTAGATTTTTTTAAAATTATATTGAATAACCATGGATTCATGGTATTAGGACTAATCGTGTACATTTCAGCACGTTTTTTTCTCATGTATCTAAAATGCGACACCATGAACCACATTGATAGTTTGATGTATGGTGATATTGAATCCATTAGATTCGTTTCTGCTCAAGGTGTCATATTTTTTATATATTAAAAAAATCCATACTAAAACTTGTATACTTCTGTACGAAGCACACAGCCTTTTGTGCAGAGTGAAAGAAATTAAGTTTTGGCTTTGCTAAACGTACCGTTAAGACGGAGTTTTTTCAGTGTAATTACTCCTTTGCTAAATCTTTCAATTATGATGAAGAGCAATTATATTTCCAGTATTATTTACCCCTGTATGTGTTTCTGAATTTATATTTGATAGTTATCAGGGAGTGATCGATTTTATAGCCAGGTTTATATCTGATACGGTTCTGATAATAAATATATGTGTGGCTGCGATTAAGTATTCTAGTTATGCCTGTCTCATGTTTCTTTCGTTGCCACCTGCATGTATTCCTTTTCATTCTCATGCATTGATCTTCATTTATCTATAAAGTGGTTGTCATTAGTGAATTGAAGAATAGTAGTTTTTGAAGGCTTTTCGATTATTTACATTTTAGTAATTTTCTATATCTAAAGAAATGAAGAGAATGATTACACCTCGTACATTTGAACGAAAGGGACTTGGTGACAGCGTCCCTGTCCCATTCTGATTTGATGACCTTTTCTCGAGTTTTACTTCTATGTATATCTCGTTAAAAGTTATCAAATACAGTGTCAGAAGGATTGGGTCAAATTGACCAGATATCTTTGGGTATGGACGTGACGGACCCAAACAGTTTGGGTCAGATTCCATTTTGACCCAAATTTTGGGTCCTTTTGACCCAACTATTTTGGGTACGTCACGTCTAAACCCAAAAAGTCTGACGGTGTATTGTTATTCTTCGCATAATTATAATCATCCCTTCTTTCAGTTTTGTCAGATAATCGTTGGCCCTTCAAAATATACTTGCACTAAAAATGGTTTATCTTGACGTTCCCACCTGCTCATTCATTAAGGCGTACCTCTGCTAATGTCAACTTGCGTAGGGTAGTTATATTTATAGGGTGGAGGTGTGCACTTTTGGTTACAATCTTGAAGTTTTGTACACAGGTATTTTGAAAGGTACTCTTTCATTTAAGATCGGGACATATGTTGGCATTGTGGGAAGTTGATGCTGGGTCGACATCGGGCCTTACAGACTAGTCTTTTGTGTTAAATGCCGTCATTTTCATCTGACGACGATACAGCTCACCAATCCCCAGTGTACGAGTTGTCACAGCGACACAGCTCACCAATTACCAATATACGAGTTGTCAGAGCATTTTCATCATAGCTCTCTAGATTTGTATCTAATGCCGCTTATGTCGGTGCTAGGGGTCGTGTGGTCATGTCATCCAAGTTGCCACATGAACGGGTACAATAAAAGCGTACCTGAGATACAACACATATCACGAATCGTTAGATTCTTGGTATGTGCTTTAGAATAGGTTAACCAGAAGACTATATACTGTGAAGTCATGTGGCTCGGTCAGTATGTCGGCACCTCTTCCCACTTCCCTTATATGCGTTGTAATAACCCATCTGACCTCATTTTCGCAAGCCAGGGCCTTAATGTCCAGCCCTTTTGGCGCCCAGACCCCTTCAGATGTTCATTACGCTTCACTACCAGCAGGATTGGGTCGAATTGATCATACATGTTTGAATATAAGTATGACGGACCCAACATGGGTCAAAATGGACATTTTGGGTCGTTTTCACCCAACTATTTTGGATACGTCACGTCTATATCCAATCCTTTTGACAGTGTTGATACACATTTCCACGAATGATTGCGCAGAACAAATAGTCTCTTTGGCCTCATCCTCTCAAGACTGTTACACTCAAGGCGGAAATCTAAATGTACCGTGCCATGTAATGGAGAATATTTGGAGTCTACTCGGTTAAATAATATTGATGAAGGTCGATCTACTTTCCACAACGATTGTGCTATTGGATAGTAACAAGAAATCCCAATAATCAGTTAGTGAGTTACACGAAATCCAGTAACCAGACTTGCTGAATTACGGGCGTAAATGGCTTGTTTGGTCTTCTCCTCCGGGACATGCAGAGCAGTTACAGACTTCAACTGTTCTCTCGCCATGTAAGATGATGGTCTACCAGACTATGGGAAACCTTCCAATGCCAGGCGAGTAGTAGTATCTACCATTTACAGGTCACATTTTGACGAGTGCGCAGGTGTTTCTGCGCAGATTTGTGGCGGAAGTGTGGAGGGTCGGGGGATTCCCCAGTGGGGGTTTCCCATGACGATCACGTGATCAAGGCATGTGAACAGGGGTCACAGGGGTCATTGTGGGTGGTGGTGGAGGTGGTGGGACCAAAATGGCGGCTTGTGGGTGGTGGTGGAGGTGGTGGGACCAAAATGGCGGCCTTGTGGGCGGTGGGGAGGTCACGGGGAGAAAAAACCCTCACATTACCCTCAAAAAACCTCTAAGCCATATAATAGTAATAAACATAATCTATAGGTGTTGTACCATGTTAATAGGATCAGTCTAGCATCTGTACCACCCTAGGGTCGAGTGTTTATTGTCCCGTGTATCTCCGCAGAAAATCAACAAACAAAATGGCGGCTCCAGGATGGTGTGGGGACGCCCTTCCCACATCACGGCATCGACCGTAGCGCCATCTGCACACATTGACGCAAGGGAGACAACTCGTGTGGCCCAAGGATATGGAAATAGCCGTGCTGGAGCTAGGGGAGTGACTACTGGTCCAGTGGGGTCGAGTGATGTATCAATGTGAAGCCTATGTGAGGGGGCATGTAATGGGCTGGGTGTGGGGTTGAACTAGCGTCATTCTGCGCATGCGCGGTGGCCGAAGGGTATGAAAATAGCCGTTTTGAGAGCTAGGGGAGTCCCTCATGGTCCAGTGGGGTCGAGTGAGGTATCCAAGTGAAGCTTAGGTGAGGGGGCATCTGACTGGACTAGCGGCTTGGGCGTTGTCACCATTCTGCGCATGCGCGGTGGCCCAAGGGTATGGAAATAGCCGTGTTGGGAGCTAGGGGAGTTACTACTGGTCCAGTGGGGTCGAGTGAGGTATCCAAGTGAAGCTTAGGTGAAGGGGCATCTGACTGGACTAGCGGCTTGGGCGTTGTCACCATTCTGCGCATGCGCGGTGGCCCAAGGGTATGAACATAGCCGTGTTGGGAGCTAGCGAAGCCAATAATGGTGCAATGGGGTCGTATGAGGTATCCAAGTGAAGCTTAGGTGAAGGGGCATCTGACTGGACTAGCGGATTTGAAATAGCGTCATTCTGCGCATGCGCGGTGGCCCAAGGGTATGGAAATAGCCGTGTTGGGAGCTAGCGAAGCCAATAATGGTGCAATGGGGTCGTATGAGGTATCAAAGTGAAGCCTAGGTGAAGGGGCATCTGACTGGACTAGTGGGTGTGAACTAGCGTCATTCTGCGCATGCGCATAGACGTTTTGGGGATGTAGGGGAGTTACTCATGGTGCAATGGGGTCGAGTGAGGTATCAAAGTGAAGCCTAGGTGAAGGGGCATCTGATGTGTTGGGTGTGCGGTAGCCATTCTGCGCATGCGCAGATGCAATGCGGAGCTCTCGTCCAATCAGAAGCGAGTATTTCAAATCCGCCACGGAGCTCTCGTCCAATCAGAAGCGAGTATTTTGACCCGGTGCATTATGGGACATATCCAAGATGGCGACACGTATGTTCAAGATGGCGGCACATCCGGTGTCGAAAACTGGCCATTTTTGTCGGGATGGGGTCACCTAGTGTCGAAAACTGGACCCTGTATGGGTCCCGCTAGACGTGTTGGAGCTATGGGAGCCACGAATGGTCCAATGGGGTCGAGTGAGGTATCAAAGTGAAGGGGCATCTGACTGGACTAGTGGGTTTGAACTAGCGGCATTCTGCGCATGCGCAGTCTGGCCGTAGTATAGAAATAGACGTGTTGGAGCTAGGGGAGTTACTGCTGGGTCGATGGGATCGAGTATCCATGTGAAGCCTAGGTGAGGGAGTTACACTAGGGTGTCGTTTCCATTCTGCTGCGCAGGTCACGTGGTGGGGTTGTGACGTCACTTCCGGGTTTTTCACTAAAAACTACCTCCAAACATAGAAGAGTTCCCATGTTTTTCCCCTTAGACGTCCGTATGTTCAACCGCCGGCACTTTTCCACTGGCCTGGCCCCAGCGCGAGCGGCGCGCGCGTCATCACGCGTCATCCCCGGAAGTGCGCGTCATCCCCGGCAGTGCGCGCGCGCGGATCAAAAGGTCAAAGGTCACCTCCAAGGTCAAACGGTCTCCCTTTCGGCAAGGTTCGGAGAATACAAAGAACTTATAGTCATAATCTATACGTGTTGGACGAGTCTCTTCACTCACCGTATACACGTACCTCAATGAAATGCCCGCTCCAAACCTAGACCAAATACACGTACTTGGTCTGTGGGCTGATCTCATTGGCTCTCTATTTTTACTATAGTGCGCTTGCATTCTAACCTTGATGGGTTATATTTTGGCCCCATCCTACACCACTGATTTCAGTTTGACTGAATCTTCAGATGCATTATGAATAAAACACACAAGACAGGGTTTTTTTGGTGAGATCTCATTTTTTATTCAGTGAACAACAACAACGTGAGAACAACCACGTGAAAACTGAAGCCCAGAACAAGGGGCTTGTACATTGAAAGAATTCAAGCCCAGAACAGGGGGCTTGTACATTGGAAGAACTGAAGCCCAGAACAAGGGGCTTGTAAACTTAAGCCCAGAACAGGGGGCGTGTGTACATTGAAAGAATTCAAGCCCAGAACGGGACTTGTACATTGAAATGATGGGCGGCCCAGTCATAGACGAGAACATCGCGGTCCTCGGCCTTGGGGTACTCGTCAAACATGTGGACGATGGTAGATAAGGGTCTTCCCCGGCATCGATGGTACAGGTAAAACAAGCAATATTGTCCGCACACGCTACTGTCCAGGCCTTGCAACGTTTGACTGTTCCAACACCACGTCTCTGTGCCTTGATCCATGAAGTCTGTTAAATCGGGATGGAGGGGTGGTAGGCCGTACGGATCAAAGTATTCACCCTGCTCTTCTGTCAAGTACACGGCCACCCAGTGTTGACCGGGCCGCTCCATCGGGTCTGTATTCAGGACGTAAGCAGCCGGATACACACGGTCTAATGGGAACACATCTCGGGCGAACACTCCTTGAAAGACCCTACGTGTCCCTGGGTCAGTCTCCAGCACGGTGGTTATCTGGTCTGTATCCATGTTAGGTGGAGAAGTCACACAGCACGTTACGGCTTTTATCGATTTGAATGATGTTGTCAAACTCAGCGTAGCAGATCACATTGATGGTTTTCGGTAAAGGTGTCCCGAAATGCAGTTCCAAGCGTAAGTTGCCTTTCTTGACGAGACTCAGTTGATGATCGTTGTCTAAGGTGGGAGTCAGATCGAAACAGAACAATGTGTACCCTCTGCCGAAATCGTCTCGACTGATCATATTTCCCTCGTCTTGGTTGATTTGGCCAGTTGCTGTGAAGAGGTTCAGATAGCTCCGGATGTAATTGTCCGTTCCGAAATTAGGTTGTAAGGGGCGTGCCGGTACCTGTTGGCCATCCACATGCAGGGCCACGAAATTGATGTTGAACGCTTTTAGGTTGAACGGATTCCTCGAGAGTGTCCCATTATAACTGACGTTCTCCACACAAGCTAGGGTTAAACGCTTGGGCAAATCCCCCAGGAACAGGTTTTCTTGATTGACAATCATATTGCCTTTAGGAACGGAAAAGACCTTGGTCTGTACTCGTCGAATCGGGTACTGGGCTGGTTTTTTCTCCAAGGCTCTGATGTGCCCCAACTGTACACCTGGGCTCGGTTTCACTTTGCGTACAAACAGACTTGCCTCTTGGATGACAATGTTATACTCGAGGTCCTCATTCGGGGCCATCAAGGCAAACGCAGGCGTTGCGCGCACTAGTCGTATTTTGACAGGTACTCCATTCAAGAGGTATCGGTCCTGCATGAATAAGTCCGCATGCAGACGTCCCATCATATCGACCGATTGACTCTCTGCTGTGAAATCCACTCTCTCCGTGTAGCCGGCGTTATCAGGACTCGCTTCCATCTTGCCTGGGGTATCTCGGTAGAACAACGGGGCTGTCAAATACGACTTTTTAGCGTCACGCCCGTAGGATAACAGCGTTTCGATGTAGGCTCGATACGGGTACGTGTTCGTCGAGGCGCTCACCAGTTTATCACTCAGGGCTATATCCACTTGCTGGAATAGCGAATGAAGCCAGAGATTCACTGGACCCACGGGTGCATCTGCTTTCAGGACTGTCCCATCTTTATTGGTGATTTTAGCTTTCACATATAGGTACGTATGGGCTAAATCCAGGTAGGTCGTATCTGCGTTGGTGATGGTGAATTCAATGGGGCCTGTGGCTGTAATGCTGGAAAGGGGCAGATGTTCCACCCATTGACCCTCTTCGGCACTGGTCTGAGTAGGTGGGACGGTCCATAAATCAAATTCACTGTTGGTAGAAGGACACGACTCGGCATGGATGAAAGCCATCTTTAAGAAAAGATATCCTTTGTCTTCTTCGATGTGCGTCGTCGCTGGGTCGGTCGTCGACTGGTGCGTGGTCTCGGTGGGGCAGCTCTTTTATTCCCTACGGTGCGTTGTGCTTTGGCCACCAAGACGCCTCCCGCTTCTTTGGCCCGCCGTTTCAAGGCTTCTTTGGGTGCCGTACCCCCCAAGACATCACCAGCCACTTGCAGTCCACTGCGCACCGCTTGTTTGCCGATCGCTTTGACCCCACGCGTCACCAAGGGCAGAAACGTTTTGACGATGCTCCCGAGTATGTTCCCCAGTCCATGTCCTCGTTGCATGCGTGTACCCGCAAAGACAGGAAAGTTACCCCCGGCCTGTTTGGTGTAATGATCGACGTAACTGGCTGTATGGCATTGATAAGGCACCTTCATTATGCAAAGTGAACCGCTCGGACTTGACGGAAATGAAGTGTCAGCACCACTTTTCCTCGTTCGAATGCCACCGATCGTCCCGTGTCGTCTCTTATATCGATGACGATGGAGCTAATATCGGTCTGACTGACCGGTAGATACACGATATGCCTGAAACTGTGGGTGACTTGAGCTCCATACGTGCCTTTCACCGGGCAGACGCGCAGTAGAGGTACGTTGCTGTCGCCGACAATGTGTGCATCGACCACGTCCGAGTAGACGTACAGGCCATACATACCACCACGCATGTCCATCGGGATGTGGGCTATCTCGCCGGTGGGGCCAGCGTACCCCTGGTAATTGAAACCCAGCATTTGCTGTAGGGTAGGACTGAGTTCGACACTTACGTTGGGGCTGAGCGTGAGATTGGCCTTGTCGTTGTGTGCGTTGTAATCGAAGTCCACATGATTTTTGAAGGGGAAAGATTTGATGGGTTTTGAAGTATTCGTGACGTCTCGTAGAGACTTATAATGCATCAGACTTCTCAGTCCACCCATGAACGCCTTGGGTGTATCGTATTGACCTTCGGGTAGTTTGAGTCGAGTTTCTTGTCCTTCGTAGGTCACCTCGTACCATACTTCATTGGCTCGCACGTTGTACCACGAGTAAGGGTATTGGATATCCACGAGTCCACATTCCCAGCGTCCAGGTAAATGCAACGGTTGCGGTAACTGGGTCACGTACTTGGTCAAGGTGTTGTCAGGAAACACATCAGCCGAGCTGTTACTGGGTAGGGTGAGGTAAAACATGATGACTGAGCTGTCCTGCTGCTGCTGTTGGTTTTAATACTTCTCCCAGCCCTTGGGCGCTAATCGTCGTGATGGTCGCGGTGATTTAGCTCTTGGTGGTTGCAGGGGGTGGCGTGGTAAAAGGGGTGAAAACGTAGGTGCCCGCCGTGGTGGTGATTTGGGAGGTGACTCCGGTTCCCAAGGTTCTGGTGGTGTACTCACATTCTGCATAAAGGCCCAGCGCTGAGGGTTCCCCACCAATTCATGTGATACATGCATGTCTTTCAAGCCTTGAGCGAAGACCTCCCATCCTCGAGGATCCGTGTGCGTCCTGCGTTGACGCATCAGGTCATTCACTAAATCCGTCATGTGGGTACCGGGGACCACCTGATTCTGTACCAGGAGTTCACCTTTATCATTCCAAGTCATGTTAGGATTCTGTTTCATCCGTTGTAATACCAGGCCAGCTTGTTTCTTGAACGAGGCAGGTACACTCTTCAGCACTTCGTCTTCCACCCACTGTGGAGCTGTGGAAGGTACCCCACCCGGCTGTTGGAACGGTGCTGAGGTCGGCGGTCTGTCACGTGATGGTGGTGGTGGTGGTGCTGGAGTAGAGAGGGTTTTGTATTGCTCCATGAACGTCATGTACCGCTGAAGCGTCTCATTGTACCGTTGTACTTTCTCACTATCGCTTAACCCCGGTCTCTGTAAGATCTGTTGCATCTCTCCATCGAGGGTGTTTATCGTCTTCACCGTAGGTGGGACAGGGTAGGGCGATTGGAGGTTTTGAAGGAGCCGAGGTTCGACGAGGACCATTTTTTTCGTGTGGTTCATTGTCGGCCGAAGAGTCCACCCAATACTGGACCCAACACGGAAGCCGCCAACGGTGCTAAGATAGCCCCGAGAAAGCCGCCTTTCTGTAACACCTTTTTCTTTTGTGTTTGAGACACTCGCTTCTGGACTAAGGTTCTTAGACCTGTCTTATGCTTGGTCAACTTGGTCTTCTGAGCCGGAGTCAGTGGTGCGTTGCCTTTTAAGATATTGAGTCCAATCTCGCACAGACAGCACACGAGAGCAGGGTCTGCACCGCGTACAATGATTCGCACCAACTCGGGTGGGGCCGTCTTCAATACACGGAGCGTGGGAGCGTGCTTCCGTACTCGCGCAGACATCCTGTACAACTAATGCTAGAACCCACAATTCTGCTCTTTTTATCTACTTCAGAGACAAAAATCAATCCTGCTGTGGTATTCATTCTTTTTTATTATCCCCATCATCAAAACACACACACCCCAGCTGGGGGAGCCACTGTAGGTGTGTTTACATTATTTTTGCATGTACACGTGGTGAGTCTCTCCGGGAAAGATGCCGGTCCGTAGTCGAAGGTGGTCGGGGGTGGCTTGCTTCAGGTCGAAGAGCATATACCCGTGCTGAGGGGTTGTGGCATCTTTAAAGGCTTCCAACGCAAACGGTGTGCGGCCGGGATACATCTGTCTCGCCAGGTGCAGCAGTTGAGTGGTATCTCTCGGGTTTTTGAAGACCACCAGGTAGTGGGCATTTAAGCTGATGTTCCGATGTTCTTTGTTTTTACTGAACAGATTCTGCACAATGTAGATGATGCTGAGCCGTCGATGGTGGCTGCCTTTGGTAAAGAGTTGGGTGACCCGCGCATCCGTCTCCGCCATGAGATCATCCAGAACCACCAAGGTGTCGGGTTCCAAATCGGCCAGGTTAGGTAGGCCTTCCACGAACGTGATGTGGGGCATTGCTGCATACGCTTCCTGCCATTCTCCGTAACACCACACGACTCTGGCAATGGGTGGAGTGATCATGCTGTCGGCGTGTTCGAGGAGCTTCCTGACGAAGTGCGTTTTGCCGGAACCCGTCGGTCCTGCGATGACGCAAGTGAAGGGATGCTGCCAACGGGGTCCATGGTTGGAGGTGTATCCGCTGTCGTGGTAACCCGCTCTTGTAAATTTGGTACGAGTGAACTGGAGTGGTGGTGGTGGGTACAACGTCGGTTGTCGTTGTCTGTTCACGTTCAGGGATGATGATGGTGGTGATGGGTGCAACGTGGGTCGTCGTTGTCGGTTCACTGTGAGGGATGAAATCCGGTGGGTCTTCAGACGTAGTAGGTGTACTTGATGTAAGTGTGGAGCTTACACTCGTTGTGGCTTGTACACGGGGTGTGGTGGTGGTGGTGACTGGGCTCGATACGACTGGTGCTCTCTGTAGATCGGTTTCACTGATGGGTGGTGTTCTCAGTTGGTTAAGTAATGTGCTGACATAGGCTACGTCGTGAAACACACCTCCGTACAACACACTCAGCAGGGTTAGCACTATCACCCCAAAGCCCACTTGCGCTTTGCGCGTTTTGGAAGACGCTGTGTTCAGAGACGGTTGCACCGTGTTCATGGTCGGACGTGGAATGTAGGAGGACGGCAGTGGTGTCTGGCTTTATAGTCGTTTCACCTGGTTGGCAGCGACCCAGGAATTGAAGGAACTGGGCCAGCCTTGCCATTTGACGAAATGAAACAGTTTCCCACGTCGACGTTCCGTTTTCAAAATCTGCTCCACCGTGTAGTAGTCTTGCTGTGTTTTTACGACAGGCTGTAATTCCGGCTCGTAAAACGTGCCTAGCAGCGGTTCCCCTTGAAGATCTTCCAGTTCATAGACTCGCCGCTGTCGGGGTAGGCGCCGTTTAATCAGGAAGTGCTCATCGCTCCAGTTGGGCAAGTAACTTTTCTCGAACTTGCCCTTGACTTTACTGATCCGTACAGGGTCCCCGACCTTGAACACCGCCTTCGGTGCTCGTTGCGATGGCATGGGGTACAAGACACGCCGGACTTGGGCTTCATTGCGTTGGGTCACGGTAATGGGGGCTCTCTGTATACTCCGATGATAGGCTCGATTGTAACCTCTCACCAGTTTCGGGAGAACATCGATGTACCGCCTTGTATTCTTATAGGTGAAATATTTATACATGCGGCCTTTGAATGTCCTGTTGAACCTTTCCACCACGGAAGCCTTGGTCTCGTTGTACGTATGGAAGAAAAACACCTTCTGTTTCTTGAGAAAGGCTTGGAACGGTCTGTTGAGGAATTCCGTGCCTTCGTCGGTTTGCAAATACAAAGGTTTGCGCCCGGTCTTGAAGATGTCTTTGAACGCCGCTATGAGATTCGCCCCCGTTTTCGTCCGGATGGGTACCACCCACGCATACTTCGATAGGATATCGATGCACGTCAAGATATATCGATTCCCATCGTTGTGTTTGGCAAAGGCACTCATATCGACCAAATCCGCTTGCCACTGGGCATCTATTCCTCCCACGATGACCCGGTTGCGTAGAAAATGGCGACGGACAGCTCGATGTAAGGTATAGGTGTCTTGTTTTCTTAACCAATCTCGGACTTGAGCACGTTGTATCCCCTGGGGTTTGGCCGCTCGATAGAGAGCCGACAGTGCACTATACGCAGCCGGACTGCCGGGACTATAGTATAAGTTATCCAACACCTTCTCCCAGCGCTTCATGGTGACACAATGATGATGGACCCGGAGAGTATGGTTTATTTATAACAAGTTTCTACCACCGTTGTGTTGACTCAGTTCAGCCGGATAGTCTATAGCCTCGTCGTCGTCGGGTTCATGTAGTTGTTCATGGGGTTCAGCCAGCGCGTCCTCAATAGCACGAGCCCACCCCAACTGGTCTGATGATCGCTCGTCCGGTGTAAACAGCTGGTCCACAATAGGCACCACTTTCTCCAAGGCTGACCACAGATCGGGGTCTAGGGTGAAGCCTCGCGTAGGGTCTTGGTAACGTCCCAGGCGTAGGAAGAAGGTGGTACGGTATACGTAGATGGCATTGTCTATGTGGATGAGGTGTCCATCGAGCTCACCGCTCAACACCCGTTTAAATTTGGTCCAGCCGTCACGGTGTAGCGTCACCGTAGTCGATGTGGACTCCGGATCCCACCCACAGACATCCCGGTCTTCCACAAGGGTGACTTTATCTTCATAGACGTGTAACCCCACCTGGGGTGTAAGGGGCAGGATGGCTCGTAGGACGGGTGACATGCTTGGTCCAATGTCGAACGGTGAATGACACACACTCTGTCTGACCCTCGTATTTATAGTGTCAATACCACAGCGCCAGGGTCAATAGGGCACAGACCATGACTAGGCCAACCAGCCGTAGCTGGTTCCGGCGTGAGCGCTCGTGGTCCATAGCCCGAGCATCAAGGATGGCTGTCATAGTCCAGTAGTGGTGAGTGATGGCACGCCTCTCCATCGAGTGCACTCTGTGGAGGACCGCTTCTGTGAACTCGTTCAAGATCTGGCGTCGCCCCTCGTTGTCGTCGCCATCTGCAAACATGGACCGGACCACTGCTCGGTAACCCGTGAATGAATTCACCGCGGTGGCATGCTGTAAAATGCGAGTCGCATAGGGCTGGATCTCCGTCATGGCTCTGCAACCGTAGAAATGAAGGTGTGGGATGCCGAGGGACGTGTTTTATAGACCGGATGTAGCTCTACAGGTGTAGTCCGTGATACGTACTATTCTGATGGGTTATGTGGCTCCTATAGAGATAGTACTTCATCGACCATGGGGATTACTTTTTCCAAGGCTGTCCATAGATCAGGGTCCAGAGTAAAACCACCTTGCTTGAGACAGAGGAGTCGAGCAAAATAGGGACCGCGGAAAATGTAGACGTCGTCACACAGGTGAATGCTATCACCGTCGAGGTCACCCAATAACACCCGTTTCAAGGTAGTCCAGCCTTCCGGCGATAAAGAGACACGCGCTGGTTCAGACGTACACCAACACCTACTGTCGTCATCGATGAGCTCCACACGTTTGGGATACAACAATAGGGTGCAGTCCGGTGTAAGAGTGCGGGTCTCCCTCACACGCTCGTCTTCAGGCAAGACTTCAACCGGAGGTACTGCTGGGTCCCAGGGAAAATCTTCTCCACGTCTCATGCTTTCGTCTAATACAAGCGGGTAGGCAAGCAGGCTGGCTAGAGGTGAGGCAGGCAGGGCAGGCAGGCTAGAGGTGAGGCAGGCAGGCAGGCAGGCAGGCAGGCAGGCAGGCTGGTCAGGTCAGGTCAGTCAGAGTGCTCCGCAGGGTAGTGCAATGAATACACCCCACCCCTAAAAATCGCCTGCTTTTATACGTTTTTCTACAATCCGCCATCTTAAACCCACCACCCACCACCACCTCCCACATCCGTCGTCTTAAACCCACCACCCACCACCACCACCCACATCCGCCATCTTAAACCCACCACCCACCACCACCTCCCACATCCGCCATCTTAAACCCACCACCACCTCCCACAGGCCGCTATCTTAAACCCACCACCCACCACCACCTCCCACATCCGCCATCTTAAACCCACCACCCACCACCACCTCCCACAGGCCGCCATCTTAAACCCACCACCCACCAGGCCGCCATCTTAAACCCACAACCCACCACCACCTCCCACATCCGCCATCTTAAACCCACCACCCACCACCACCTCCCACATCCGCCATCTTAAACCCACCACCCACCACCACCATCTAGACATGCCTTGATCACCTGCGCACTCGTCAAAATATGGTCTGTAATACGCTTTATATACTACTTACAACATAACTTGGATAACTTAAAAGCTTTCTGTCAGGACTGGAAGCTCGATGTTAATGTCTCCAAAACAAAAGTCATAATATTCAATTCTACCTTGAAATGTACGCTGTCTAAATTTCGGTTTTCTTACAATGGAAAACTTCTTGACATTATTTCTAAGTACACCTACCTTGGTGTTATATTCTCAAATAATGGCAAATTTAGTGATGCTATGACAAATCTAAAAAACAAGTCACTCAGAGCTTGGTATAAAATTAAAACTAATATTTGCACTTCAGAGTGTGCCCCCGTTGAAACCCTACTCAAAATCTACAACACTATCTCTAAACCCATTAGCACATATGCCTCTGAAGTATGGGGGGCTGATCTAATCAACCCCAGGCACGATAACATATTTGTAAACTGGAATCGATCTATCTGCAATACAGGTACAATCAAAATCTGCAAATCCATCCTCCATTTGCCCAGGAAAGCTAGTAACATCGGTTCGTTAGCTGAACTTGGCACTTATCCAGCCTCCCTGCAGGTATTTGTCAATATGATCAAATATTGGCTGAGACTTGAACAATTAAACAGTAATCGATTATTATATCATGCCTATGTTGCTGATAAAGAACTTGGAGACAAGAACTACAAAGGTGCCTGGAGTCTGGGTGTGCACCACATATTGCAGAGTCTAAACCTCTCCTCGTATAAGGACTATTTGAGGCCTAACAACAATAGTGACTCAAAACATAACAGACAAATTAACAGATCAGTTTAATAATAGGTACACTGAAAGTACTTCACCTAATAACTTCTGTAAACTTAGAACATATGGCACCATTAAGGCGAAGCCAGCGTTTTCACTTTATCTCAGTACAGTGAATAATCTAAAATTCAGGAAGTCCTTAACACAGCTCCGCCTTAGTACACATCCTTTAGAAATTGAAAGGGGTCGTTATACAAAAATCAAAACACCTGTTTCAGAGAGAATCTGTAAACATTGTGCCTCGGATGTTGTGGAGGACGAAGAGCACTTCCTTCTGGAATGTACCCAGTATAATTCGTTAAGGAGACAGATGTTTCAGACTATTGTTCAAGTTAATCCTACTGTTATTGATTACACCTTGGATGAGCTTCTCAATCTCATGCTCGATCCCCCCAATGATGTTGCTACAATAGTGGCACGCTTCATATACAATGCGTTCCAACTGAGAAAATGCAAAATTTAATGGTCCCTGTGTGATATCCTCTCTCAAATATATTTTATCAACATATTGTTCCGTGATGCTGCGCTTACAGACAAGATAAGGCACTCAACATTGTTGTGCTATATTTACAGGTTACATGTAGGGCCTAGCCATGTTGGACTGGGTTTCGTATTGATCTATATATCAAGTTCTTCCCCAGTCACAAGCTACTGTTATCACTACTCCTTGATTTTTGCCTTGTCATATTCATATCTCACAAGTTGTTTGAGTGTTATTGTATCCAGTCCTTAATGGACATGTAAATTGTTTTTATGATACAATAAAGTTGAATTGAATTGAATTGAATTGAATTGCCCCGTATGTTGTAGTCAGTGGGTACACGATTGGAAAAACGTGGCAGAAGTTGGCCAACAATTACACAGCGGACATTAAACGACTGTTTAAAAATTCTGCAAATGATGATATATCACGAGCAAGTAACTGAGGGTTACAAACATATGGTGTTCTATTTGGGCCAAGTTTGCGTCGCGTGGCGACTTTTAGAAACTCGCCACTCGCCACGCGCCGTGGACCTCTCCGGCGCGCGGCGACTGGCGACTTTCTGCTATCTCTTAACCTGCAAAAACTCGCCAGTCGCCACGCGCCGTAAAACACGGCGAGTTTCGCTCTATCTTTTAACCTGGAAAAACTCGCCGCGCGCCACTCGCCGGACAAACCACGGCGCGCGGCGACTGGCGACTTTTGACTTCTGGAATTCTCAGGACTTTTTCTCAAGTGCGCATGCCCGAGGAGCATCAATTATGCAGTTGCAATATCATAAATCACAGTCGCGATCTCATGGAATTTGAGGAAGTAAAAAAAAATGTGGAAACTGTTGAAAGAAATACGTCTTTTCATCTTTAAAAATAGGGTCTTGATAGTTTGTAGGGTTTGTGATACAGGAAATATCAACCCAACAAAGAGCCGCTCTATGGATTAAAACAGCAATAAAGGATATCTTATACAAATATATCGCTCGTTTTTCACATAAAACTTACGAAGAGAGAAATTCAATCATCCAGAGAAAATGTTAGCATTTTTTCTTACTTTTTTAATCAGTATGACGATGACGCTCTATTCGCTTTCTTAATATTTCATACAGCATATTAGTTGACGTTGCTTTTATCTTATAAAACAAAATTCCCGCGTCGACTGCTTTATTGTATCTTAAATAAGGAACAATTTCAAAGCGATTCATCCTGAATTGGAAACGATATGCTGTTTTATAAATATATATAGGCACTTATATAAAACGAATGAAAAAAACGATTGAAAATGTTGTCTTGGTGTTAAATTTTTAAAATATACCAGCAGATAATAACGAGAGTATGCAAGTTCTGCAGAAACGGATAACGAGTATTTTAATAAAAAAATATCTGCACATTTGACAAAATTAGATTGCCCTATATGCGTATTGCATTAAAAAGAACTTGTTTCAAAAAACAACTATATTAATTATTACAGATAGCTTACATTTTCAAAATTAGTCACATAGCATCAGATGTAGCTGGAGAGTTCATTCATTAGAAATTATGTATGTTTATGCACGAGGAAGAGATTTAAAATTAAATTAAATGACAGCATGTTTCGAACAAAATATTCCGATAATTGATGCTCCCCGGGCATGCGCACTTGAGAAAAAGTCCTGAGAATTCCAGAAGTCAAAAGTCGCCAGTCGCCGCGCGCCGTGGTTCATCCGGCGAGTGGCGCACCGCGAGTTTTTCCAGGTTAAGAG